>JADDOH010004237.1:0-229168 GCA_016648135.1 Agrypnia vestita
ACCATTAACTTTGTTTCCCGCAGTTACCTCCTGTCGAGATAATTCTCGCCTTGCCGTCTCTACTAAACATACTTCCCAAATACACAAACTCGTTCACTTGTTGCTAAGCATTCGTTGTTTATAATTACATCACACTTAGTCACTCTTTCGTCTCTCTCGAATACCATCACTTTCGATTTGCTGACATTCATCAGAAGTTCACTCTGCATGCATACATCGGACATCCTGGATACCAAGCACTGCAGATCAGCTTCACTGTTAGCCACTAATACTGCATCGTCTGCGTATAGCAGACAGGATATGGTGAGTCCGTCCATTTTCGCTCCAACTTCTAGTTCCTTCAGTTCTTTCATACAATTATCCATATACAGGTTGAAAAGCCATGGTGACATTACGCATCCCTGTTTGACACCTTTTGTAATATCAAACCATGATGTGAATGTCCCATTAATTCTCACGCAAGCACTACTTCCTTCGTACAGGGATGCAATTGCCTGTATGAGTTTACTCTTCACCCCATATTCAGACAAAACCTTCCATAACTTTCGTCTTATCACTCTGTCATACGCTTTTTGGAGATCCACAAAGGCACAAAAAAGTTTTTGGTTCTTTGCCAAAAACTTTTCCGTCATCTGGCGCAGTGAGAAAATCTGGTCCATGCATCCTCTTCCACTCATGAAGGCTCCTTGTACATCCCACACTTTTTCTTTCGTTGTCATCCTCACTCTTTCTATCAAAATTCTCGCATACAGTTTGCCAACAGAGCTCAATAGGCTAATGGCCCGATAATTCGCGCAGTCCATTCGCGACCCTTTTCCTTTGTATAGAGGCATGATAACAGCTCTTCTCCAATCCTTAGGAGTGTAGCTGCCCTCTAAACATTGGTTGAAGAGTCTATGAAGCCACGTGAGTATTACTGGACCACCACCCTTAATGTACTCGGCAGCAACATTATCATAACCCACAGCCTTGCCATTCTTCATGTGCTTCAATGCTCTTTTGATTTCTTCCACAGTTATTTCATTCACACTGTCGTCACTATTCATAAATCCATTGGACGCCTCAAAGGAGTCCTCACTCACATTCCCATTACTCTCATACATTTCTTCAAAAAATTCCTTCCATCTATCTTTTATTTCATTTTCGTTTCTAAGCATCTTTCCATTCTTAGACATAATAGCATTCACACAACCTCTTTTCGTGCCACTTCGAGACTTTTTAACTTCCTTCCAAAAGATCTTGATATTTTCGATCAGAATGGTGTAAAAAAGGTAAAATTCATTCTTGAATGAACTAAAAGTAAGCCAATTTTTCTATGATCGATGCAAAAGGTGTGTGGTGGTTTTTTACTGAAGTAATTGCTGATAAAGGTGTCTAAGGGCCAGTTGTTTCAAGTTGGATTAAAGTAAGCGTTTGTTTAAAGCATAGATATTTACGAAACGGTTTCGACTGATTGGTGGAAAATGCAAAAATCTATGCTTTGAACGAACACTTAGATCCAACTTGAAACAACCGGGCCTAAGTTGTTTATTTTGTAGTTTTATTATTTTGCAATACTTTCAAAAATGACAAATCTTTGAATAAATTCACATAAAAGTTCTCATTGTCCATTGCTACTGCATGAGTCTTGTTTTCGGTTATCTTTTTATTTCGCATTTACTGCGAATCATACATCATATGAAAAATTTTGTTTCGTACATTATGATTTTGGAAAGTTATCTTTTCAATAAATCTTGGTTCACTCCAAATTTATATTCAAATCGCCTTGCCTCTTGCGTGGATCCGCGCTCGCAATGATGCTCATTTTCAAATATGTTTTTTATTCAGTTTATTGATATAATATTACATTGTTTTTGTACCTTCGGCTGTAAAATCTATCGAAATATGAAATAAAACAAACAAAACCCCAATGTAAGTTCAGTATTTTATTTTATAAACATTATCCTTGGGTAAGGCAACACTTAGAAAAAAAATTGTTATAGTATAAAAATTTACAGTGGTAATGTGATAAAACAAGTACTTATAAAAACTTTAACATTAGAAAAAAAAATTAAAGATTAGTGGCGTCTAATGATGAATTTTAATAAAAAAACAAGTAAAAATAGCACTTTCATGTATTATTTAGTGTGGCACGCAGTGTAAACATCTGCTGCGCCACGGCACACCGAAGGTTAAGGGGGCTAGTGGGAGTTCCGCTGGCGGATAGAATGAAAGGTGCTGGCGTAACACACACACTCAGCATGGAGTCCCTACATATAGAGAAATCCGAAATGAGGTGGTTTTGACATGTTTTAAGAATATCAGAGGAACATTCACCAAGCAGTATCCTCTTGGCGACCCTGAAAGGATGGTGACTGGTCTGCTGCCTCAGATTAAGTCGGAAGAAACAACAGAAAAAAGTGTGCGAAGACAGGATGATAAAGTAACTGCTTAATACATATGGAGACGGAAGTATGGAAGTGCCTTGTTGAGGTTTCGGCCCCTGGCCCTACTAGGACAAGGGGATAAAGATGATGACAATAAGTTGGGTACCGAAGTTTACTAAGATTTAAATGGAGAATTATTACATGTTGTTCTCAACTCTGTTATGTAAGAAGAATATGGTATGTGCATCCAATGTATCAAAGCGTTTTAACTTAGCAGGAATACTTAAACAAGGAAGGAAGTGTGTATGATTGATTGTGCAAATAATTTTGCCATGTAATGATAATTTTAAGCACTATTACCTGAGAACTAGTAATGGTCAAAATTGACATTTTAAATCGTTACACAGTAAACATTATCTGAGATTTGCATTGATGATTGCTAGTGCTGTTGTTAATGGTGTTGTCTAGTGCACAAACCAGACTAGGCAACAGTTAAAAAAAATCTACTGATGGTTGTATGTAGGAATTGTGAAAAATCAGTTATGCAATTATGGCCAAACCACAATTATAATCAAAATGTAATCATAACTTGTTGCACATGGTAGACCTCTTCCCATTTAAGAAAGACAGTCGAATTAGTTAGTCAAAGTAAGTTGTGCATATGATGCATATTGTTTCATCGTATTGGTGTTTTATGGGTATAAACTACACAACAAAACAATGTTCCTCATACGCACGACTTACGCATACAAATTCGGTTGTCTTTCTTTAATGGGAAGAGGTCTACAGTTATTTGAGATTAGTATCAATGATCAGTAACTCAATTGTATATGTTGTCTAGTACCGATGGTTGCCTGTCGAATTACGAGAAATCAGTTCCCAATCATCAACACGATCAGATATAGTCTCCGTTTAAAATACCATCATTAGTTATCAATCAGATATAAACCTAAAATAATGGTTTTGACCATCACTACTGAGAGCTTATTACAGTAAAACCCCGATAATTCAAATTCACCATATTTACTGTGGTTGTACAATTCAAAGAATGTTATTAAAATTTCATTAAGAATCTAAATATCAAGAACCTCAGGGAAACGACCTCCAGGATGACCATCAAATTTAGATATTCTTTTTCACTGAAGAAGATCTAAATATAGTAAACAAGTTGATATTTGGTCATAGCACTTTGAAAATGAGTTGTGTACCGATGTCTGCTGAAAATGTTGTTTATTTTTATTTTTTTAAGAAAAAGTTAACAGCAAATCTTAAATTAACATACTGAACGTGTCGTGACTCGGTCGAAATGAAATGACTAAACTCATAAAATAAATCTTTATTCTCGCTTCAACATTTTATCTGACATTTTTATTCGCTCGAAACGCAATACTATCTTTCAAACACAAAAGAACCGCTTCGCTTTTGTCTCGCCACTGTGGTAAGAACCCTTCCAAAATCTTCGCTTTCGAATCACGTTACTTCGTTATTTCAAAGACTGGGCACACCTGCCCGCCGTACTGCGCATGCGCCACTTATCTACGGCATGCGCCTGCGCTTGTCTTTGGCTGTCAAATGTCAACGAACAGCTCGTTAGTTAACAATACATTAGATAAAATAATTATTCTGATTATAAATTATGAATATTCTCATTGTTCAGAATTGTCTGATGCCATCAGCTTTTTTCCTGAAGATTCGTTTTCAATGGATATTGGTAAATAAGACATCCTTGAAGTGCCATGACCAAAAAATTGACCTCTAGCCGTCCCTATCAAGATCAAGATGTAAACTGGCAATTGATGATAAACCAATAGAACAAGTGATGCAAATTGATGTTATACCTGGGTGTGCTTACCTACTATGATCTCCTATGCGAAGATAGGGCATAAAAACAATGATCCTGATATTGAGCTATCCACGAGATGTAATATGGACCAATGTCTAAAAAAATATTTAACTATTCAACCAAATACTTTCTTGGAGAATCGCAAATTGGCCAGAATATATTTATATCTGAATTTCAGACTTTTTGGATTTCATTTTCATTATCTTGGCACAGAAATCAATGAAAAAATTGTGGGATTTTTTCTGTAGTCTCACATGTGGCAAATGGATCTGAACTCAGTTCTGATGAGTATAAAGCATACTTGTAATTGAATTTAGGCAAAAATAATAATAAAGCTGAAGGAGAATTAAAAAAACATTGTTGTTCAACTATCTATAAGAGACAAAGTATGAGATATTCAAAATAAATTTTGGATTGTTAAGTGAATTAAATTCATAGCTTGAAGGATTGAATTGTACATATTTTGATACATATAACATCAAATGGAAATATCTATCAAATTAACCTATTTTTTTCAAGCATTATAGAGTGTCTATAGCTAGTAGCGAAAACTTTGGGGGAGTTTTCTTCATTTAATTTTGAATAGAAATTATTCTTTACACTTTGGGTGAATTGTTGATATTTGCAGAAATAAGCGACATCGAAGCTAGCATTATTTTTCAATATTTCTGTATTTACGTTTTCTGTAAAATAACTTATATGGAGTATTAAATATTCATTTGCTTTGATACAAATCAAATGAAATTATTAAAACCTTGCAGAAATTTTAAAAATATATTTTTTGTAATGTTTTTGACTTATATTAAAACAAATTAATTTTTAATATTTTACATAATTTACTGTACTGACGGTCCATTTACAAAAAATAAGTCAAATATTTTTCAAAAGTTTCAAACTTTTATGTCGCTTATCTCTGTAGCTGTCAACATTTCACCCAAAGTGTAAAGAGTATTTTCTGTTCAAAATTGAATGGAGAAGACACCCCTGAAGCTATTACTACTAGATATGAGACAACCTGTGTATAATATCAGCGTTTTTATTTTATTTCAACATGTACAATATCAACAATTTTTGTACATGGTATAATATCAGAGTAAACTCCATTACACATGCCTGTTACATTTGCCAAATTTTTCACCTTTTTTTATTTTTCATCATGATTTTAAGAAACATGTATGAATTCTAAAACAAATATATAAATAAACTGCCAATATATAAGGAAAAAGTTTACTGACGATGATCTTTATCATTTGTGATCACATATCACTTTTGTTGTTATGATGATCAATAAATTTTGAAATTGCTTTTTGTATTTCTCAAATCAGCATCCATATAAAATCATTATTTGCAGGGCTGCCTGGCCTATGTGTTTATGACGATTATGATATATTTTGTTGTGATTCTCAAATTTTCCATGAAATGACATAATATCTATGTTATTACTGAAAAATACACAATATCTTAAAATATGTTTTTACACAAAGCATTTGCATAAAAAATATGATAAAATTATATTTTATTAAATAAGTATATTATTTTCCTTTTGGTGCCTCTCCAACTAATAAATGTTGACAACCATTTTATCCTGTTTTCTTCAAACAGCTCGGAGGCACATTTTTTTCTATTTAGTGTTATATTTCTGAGTCAGGACTTTTGCAGTCTCCCAGTGCCCTTTCTTCTTTTTATTTTCCTCTGCCTTATCTTTTAGATTGAATTATACCCATCATATACCATACCAAGGCATTCAAATTTTTATAATTTTTAACAAACCTTTTTAGCACAACTCGGTATTCGCTTGGTCGCTCTATTCAGCTAAGATATTTATAAGATTTGCCTACAGAGAAACTTCATGGATGCGTCCAGCCGAGTTTCAGTTCTGTGTTTGGTAACGAGATTGTTAAAAAGAATATTAAGTAACCCAACATCCGGCAAGCTCGTACTGCTACCTTTAAATATTTGGTTTGCTAACACGGAACCTAACTTTTATAGAATTTCAAGCAAGAAATATAAAATAAAGAAGATATGGGTAATTTTCTTGGGGTTTTAAACAAATTAATACATTTAACATTGATTCTTATGGGAATATGGAATGAATTAAGTTCATAAACTGAGGTTTCGCTGTACCTACCTACATATTATTTTGGTTTCATAAGATTAAAAAAGGCAAATAAATGCGTTAAATGTGAAAATTGGATAACATAACTTATAGTAAAGTCTTTTCAAACAATTTTACATCACATTATTTCGAAAATTTTTGCAATGTTGTGAATATTTTTAAATTAACTTTGCCATTTACAAAATATAACGAAATTATTTTTGTTATTTGCCTTTAGTTAAATGATGATGCAATACTGTGGAAATATTTTATATAGTTCATTTTCATGCTAATTAATAATTTCAGATCACACTAATGAATATTGGATGATTTTTAGTCAGAGTCACGCCCTAAATAAGAGAATGTTTAATGTCGGCGTTTAAATATGCATTGTGCCGTAAAATAATTTCTTAATCTTTCAAAAGTCGGATTGTAGCCCTATTAAGGCGCCATTAATTAAAAAAATATTGGAGGGGGGAGCTTGTCTGATTTTGGTCATAAAAGATTTAATTTTTAAAATAAAAATCCTTCTTTTGTAGTTAGTCTACGGCATCATTTGAAAGTATTGATGTGAGATATATTAATTTCTATTTTTAAATGTTCCTTATCCATTTTATAAAATTAAATCCTGAGCAATCTCCTAGCGCGTTTCCACGAGTTTGAAGTTTCAAATTTCAATAATTGAAATTCGATTTCCAAGTTCGGACCTCACTTTCTGCAGGCTCCTATTTATCTGTGATTTTCATGGATTATGGTAACATTTTTACGTATCATAATTGAACGCTATTCCGGTAGTACGTCACCCGAACGCAATTCTCGACATTCGCAGTATCTCTCCGTTTCCTGTCTGAGCTTGCATCCATTTTGCAACAGACAGTATTGAAACGTTCGTCGGTCTGCGAGGCCTGGTGTTCGAAAGTAAAGGTGTTAGAATATTACCGATAAATCATGAGCTGGCAAGATTATGTCGATAAACAGTTGATGGCGTCGCGGTGTGTTACAAAAGCTGCTATAGCTGGACACGATGGAAATGTTTGGGCAAAATCGGAAAATTTTGAAGTAAGTTGGTACATGAGTGTTAAAATGCATTTTGACATTATTTTTCTTCATATTGGTGTTGAACTGAGTTTGGGTATTATCAGCAAGTTACTGCACAACGTGCTGTGGAAAACCCAGGCGCCTCTGCCGGGCCTCGCCGGGTTGGCGACGGGATATGATTTTTCCTCACGTCTCGGGCATTTAAAATTATTGTTACAAGAGCGTATTAAATGTTTGAATATAAAATGAAGTGTATTTGACCATTGAGTCATTATATCGCCCGTTTCTTCGCTTCATATGACGCATAATCTTCGCACATCTCGACAAGATGGCGACAACTGACGGCCGGCGAATATTTGGTCCATTGCTTACTCCACAAGTGAAGTTTCCGCTGTCAAATGTTGGTTCACCGCTCGGAATGCTTATTTTCTAGGTCTGCACGGTTTTCTCAATTTTATCACATTTAGATAAAATATTATAGCTATTTATGTATAAATGAGATAAATATTTAATGAATACGGCAGTCCAGACTAAAATGTATATCCATGAATTATAAAGGGAGAATATATTTGTATTTCGAGTGGAAAGCGAATTAGCGTGAGCGCCGGTTTTCTGCCAGGTTTATGAAATATGTAAGAAAATGTAGGTACGTCGATTGGTCAAGTGAAGGAATTTTCTCAGACAAAAACAAAGAAATAGGAAACGTTTCTCGCAAGTGTCATTTACAAAGAAAATTAGCTCCCGAATATTCGGCGCCAACAATATTCGTTCCGTGCTAAAATGTTACAATACTTTCCGCTAATGTTTTGCGAAAAAAAATTGGTTGCCGAATTTGTGCGTTGCGTTGACATAATTTTATTTATTATTAATAATAAATTTTCGCCGTTTCTTTGTAAATAATCATCTGTGACACTCTTTAAATTGATTTACTTATTAAAGGCCGCCCCGGCATTTTCTCTTTGCCACTCCTTTGATGAGTACTCGCTCAGTCAACCCCCGGCCGCGCGAGCCTGCATTGTGTTTACACGAGGTTTTATATTAATTCTTGGTCATATTCATATCGGCTGGAACCCTCACTTTGAATAGATATATATTTGATTTTAATATAATAATTATTTATAAATAATCAGTAAAAGAATGTAAATTACTTAAACGTAACGTAAATTAACATAACATCTTAATCCTCTTTGAAATGAACGTAAAGGTGATATATTTTATTATAGAATAAAAGGTTTCGGTCCTGTCTTGAAAAATTACTTGTCGTTGAAATCATCATTTCTGTGTTTCTCGGTATTTTCTGAAAGGTGACATTTGTGCTTGAATCATTATTATACACAGTTGATTTGACATATGTGACAGTTTTTACATACGTATAAATATAAAGATTATTAAATTTCTGATATCCTTCTGTCGCCGCCGTTGTCGATTAATTCCTTTGTTTCAACACGTCTTTGTTTTATATAATCGTTTTTTGTTATTTGTTTACTTTAAGGCAATGCGCTTAAACGTGCATTGTGACGAGCGATTCCTATAAAGCGTTAAACGATGCTAAATATACGATGCGACGATTTTGTATCTGTAGCGGGATCACCAATACGTGGCACGGTAAAAATGAATATTTTTCGCTTTTTCCACATTTTACTTTTGGAACTAACTGTTGTGTAAAATAACTAACTTACCATCACGCCGTTTCCCCGTGGGGGTAGACAGAGAGGATAGAGCGCCACACTCTTCTGTCCTGACATACAACTCTCGCCTCATCCACATTCAAACATCTTCGCATGCAAGCTCGCCGGTTGTTAATGCTTCTAACGGGACCATCTTCCAGTATCTGGTTAATCTGGTCAAGCCACGTCTTCCGCGGTCGCCTTCTTTTTCTGGCGCCACCAACACTTGCATTATATGTATTTCTTTCTTACCTTTCTTTCCTCATTCATTCGCTCAATATGCCCAAACCATCTGAGTGACCCTTTTTTAATTCTATTAATTATGCTAAGATCAGCTTTACATTCGTTCCTAATATCTGCATTCTTTACTCTATCATAAATTGATTTGCCACTTATACGTCTGAGTGATCTCATCTGCTATTTTATCTACATTCTTTCTACTTTCGTTCCTCTTCTGCCAGCTCCAGGCTTTTGCTGCATTTGTACAGCAATTGGTAATTCCTGCAGTATGAACCTAAATAGTTTTCATTAATTAAATGTAATAATTGCCCAGTTTAAAAATCCACCCCAATAGTTACCCTATCCTTCGCTTCGAGCGAATCGCCAAAAATTATTTTGTTTTTTAAATCCGCAGCATAATGTGTGTACAAATGAATTTTTACAGATACGGAAGTATCAAAATATAAATTTCTTTAAATTCGATCGGGGAATCTAAACTAACGATCGCGCTGTTTTGCTGTAATAAGACAGGATTCACACTCCACACTCTCCCGGCAAACCACATCCGCTTTCATCATCTTCTCGTTCGCGATCTTAGATTGTTGAAGCTTTTAACAGGGCTATATTTGGTTTATCTTATCGTGCCGGGTCTTTCGCCTCTGTTCCTGCCACCTTCAACAGGACCTTCGAGGTATCAAACGATTGTTACAATGTAATTTCCCACGCGTGAGGATTACACTTGTTGGTCCGCTGCTCGCCTATTGTTTTTCACCTTGCTATTCAAATGTTATTGAATTTAAGTTTTTTTCCTCGTGAAATTTATATAATATGGTTTAACCCTTATGGTGGGAATCTGTAAATTGTATATGATTAAACTTAAAGTTTCAACCATTAAGCCCCAAGAGAGCTGTAAAAAGTACGGAATGTGGTTTGTACTATCACAACTCTCCATATCATCTCAGAAGTCACGGACTGCTAATTAGACTTTAGCTGAACGAGAACCGTCCTGGGTTTATACTATGCCAGGGGGAGCCAGGGAGCTGCGGCTGGCTCACCGACACCGCAGTCGCTATCTGCTTCCGCAATTCCGTCAGTCGGTGGTCGCTGGCGGAAGTTCGTCGCTGGAATGCTAATCTTGCTCCAGAAGCGTGACTAATCCGAGCTCTGGTGCATATTTTCCCCGACGTGTGCTGTAATCAAACGGCACTTTTAAATATTAACACAAATATCCAGATTGCATAGTCTTGTATGAAAATGACACATTTTGCACTTTGAACTTAATTTCTTTTAAAAAAAGATTAATTCTGATGGCGCAGTATGAGATTAAGTACCTGACATTAGAAGAAGTTGATGAGAGGTAAAATGTAGGTGCCATTCAGTTTGACCGTCAGATCCTCGGCATTGCAGGGCAGGCCTCTCTAGCAGGCAGCTAGCGGTGCGCGCACGCGGCCAGGCGGCACAAGCGCCGATGTCAAACGGCGAAGTTTTGCCGTTTGACAGATGAATAATGTTTTGATGGTCGACGTATTTATGTAACAATGTCAAGGATGCTATTGCTGCTCAAAATTGTTTTCTAAAGGTTTGCCCAAAGTTGTTGGGCTGATTAATATTTTTTCAATAATTTAGAATGTTTGCGACAAATTTTCATTAAGGGATTAGGGTGATTGCGCTAGTAGTCGGCCATTTTACTAAAATGACATCTTTGGAATATCATTGTAAGTTCATTTTGGAAAGGTGGTTTAGAAAAACACGTATGTATTAAAGAACAGGGAGTTTATTTTTATTATATTTATGGATTTTTAAAATTAGCCTAACAATAATAATTAAAATAATATTTTAATGAAAAATGGTAGTTTTGCCAGTAGTAGACCACCTATGTGTCAGAAGTCGGCCACCTATGCGTTAGTAGTCGGCCGTCAGATTTTAGCACAGGGCCGCCAGACGTCCTTTTGAATTTCCGCTATACAGGCATTTTTTTTGAAAATATATTTAAGTCCTTTTAAGCTTTTCGACAAATCATCTCAATTTGTTCATAGGTGCATATAAAATACACTAATAATCACATATTAGAAATTAGAAAAATATTTATTTTTACGATTGGGCATTTTGGTCATATGTTAAAACCTTCATCTCCATTACTAATCCGATTAAGGTCTTTTAGTACATCTTCATCATTGTTTTCTATTAGATGGGTATTCAAGTCCATAAACAAACTTCTTAGGTATATATTTTGCGTATTCTTAGTAGGTACACGCTAATAATGCTTTCCGCAATTCTGGCCGGCGTAAGAATAATAAATACCATTTTTCTTCCGGTTTTTCACCATAGAAAGGTGTTTTTATTTTTTCTGTCTTCACAATTTGCTGCACAGTAGTCGGAAATTCTTGATTTTTAGAGGTAAATGACATTTTGGGAATGCTATTAACTATTCAACAATTTTGTTTTCGTCGGATAACGATATAAAGTGATTTGGTTCCATTTGACGTGTTTTTTCCAATACCCGTCCCTTGATGCGGTCCTGCAGTTTTGCCCTAGGAACATCAATTTCTGACAAAGCTGCGCGTATTTTTTCCCTTCTCTTACTGCTTAAAGGGCTTATTGAATGCTATCATCAGTATACTGATGAAAAACATATTTTAGTTTTAGTCGCCATCGATACAAAATTAATAATTTCTATATTTAGTTAACATTAGGATGATAAAAGATAAATTTCATCTGCCAAAACCGTCCTAAGACGCTGCATGGCCGACCAATGATACATCAATTTTAACACGTCAGCCAGTTGTCGGCCCCACACTTCTAAGTTAAAAAAACATATTTTCAGTGTGGTAACTAGCAGCCGACCACTGGCTATTAGGTAGTAGTGCTATTTTCACTAACATAACACATAAAATTTTAGTAAATTTTTTATCATTAACAGCGTGAGAGACAAAAATAAAACCAATATACGCCGCCAGTAGTCGGCCGCCCCGGCCGACCACTGGGTTTTGTAGAAAAAATTGTCCCAGTAACCGGCCGCACGAGTTTCAGCATAAAAATATTGAAATGTCTGTTTTATCATTTTAGCTCGTGAATTTAGTTCATGTTTTTGCCGATAAATGCTACTTATACAGTGCAAACAAATTAATTCAACTTCTAAGTTTGAAAATTTTCTTAACGATGGTTCCGAAAAACCAGAATCAAAATTGACAGCTTATAACCACCGTCATTTTTTTTGTGTCTACTTAAATGATACCTAAAATAAACCCAAGATGGTGCAGTTTTGTGTTTCGTTCGCGGAATAGTGGCCGACTTCTACCATTCAAAAATATTATTGAATTATATTGCGAGTGTCAAGTTTATTCAAGTTGAAGTAATTGGTGGCCGACTACTGAAGGTGGCCGGAGCACTGGCGAAATCACCCTACACCACCTTGACATTTTCGAAAAAAATCTCTTTTTTTGCTTTATCTTTTTGTTTTATTTATTTGTTAAGATTTTTCGACTTGTTATTTTTTAATTGTTTTTCAATTGAATTGACAGTGTAGAAAGCTGGTTTTATATTACTTGGTTTTATATTAGCTTTCTACACTGACAATTCAGTTGAAAAACAATTAAAAAATAATAAGTCGAAAAATCTTAACAAATTACACTGTAGTGGGGTTGCACAATCCTTGCACAATCCCCACATTCTAGTAGTAACTAGAATGTGGGGATTGTGAGACGACGTATATAGGTCGGACAGGCAGATCAATAGAAACAAGATTTAAAGAACATAAAAGGTACCTCACAAATCATAAAACAAAATAATTTAGAAACACTTGAAATTCATAAAAACCTAAAAGCAACAAATAACAATCAATAATCAAGTACAACCCTTCACATCACCCCTTACAATGTCCCCGATCTTCCACCACCTAGATACCCCTCCACTTCTACCGAATCCACAACCCACACACCAGACAACCACTCCCACATACCTTAATCTTAATTCACCTGATGAAGGAACGGACGTTTCCGAAACATGTAGTGAAACAAGTGCTCAAATATAAAATAGTAGAAAAAAACAAAGTTCATTGTTTTATTTTATAATTTGTTCATAATGGATTTCCACAATACGAACCGAATCACAAAGCGAATCTCGACGTTTCGTTGAATACCTATTTAACGTCATCAGGAGGACGACCTTTACCTGCGGAGGTGGAGGTCGGACTGACCTCCACCTCCGCAGGTAAAGGTCGTCTCACGGGACATAATAATTGTGGGATTTTGAAGCTGAAAATTCAGTACATCCGTGAAAAATCACAGGACATAATAATAACGGGATTTTGAAGCAGAAAATTCATGAATAGAAAACCATTTGTTTTCTAAATTGACCTTATTTGCTGAAATCTAAAACTAAATATAATAAAATAATAATATAAAAATGTCAAGACCGTGTAATTAGGTGGGGGCGTCCCTTGCGCGTTGCCTGAGCCCGCGCTAATTGCGTGTAACACTCGTAATTATCTACAAAGTTATAATTTCAGCGTCATTCCAGCAAGTTACGGACTTCACGGACCGACAACGAAATTATTATATTTAGATGTGTCCATGAACTCGATTCCGCAAATCGTGTGTAAAAACAATACATCGTATTCTTAAAAATTTCAATAAGTGCACCTATAATTTCAAAACTATCGCAGCGAGTCTGAGAGACCTATAATTTTTTTTTAATTGTGTTTTTTTGTGGTTTTCGTTTAAAATGTCTCTTAGTGATAATAATATCGAGCCGTGTTTGGAACAAGATCTGTCAAGATCATGTTGGGCTAGTTCATGTTTTGGAAGAAAGTTGTGCGTCTGATTCCGAATACGAAAAGTCAACTGTACTAGGTGATAAAGAAAATTCTCTATCCCAACATCATTTGTCTTCAAATTTACGTGGAAACTTCGTTTGAAAGATGAAGAGAAGAATTATTTTGAATGGAATCACTTTCGTTGGTTATCTGCCCCACCGTTTTTACGATCGAGAACTTTGCAGCATAATATAGTGCAAGGAAGAGAAGATAAAAAACCAGCGTATCAGAGTGAGCTTAATTCTATGTCTTGTTCACTGGATATTTGGCAGCATTTTTTAATGACGAATGAAAACTGTTCAACTTGCAAATATACAAAGAAACGCAATACATAATACACGTGTTTCGAATGTAAAGCACCAATTTGCCTTGAATGCTCAAACAAACTGTGTTTTCGCTGACGTGAAAAACTATTTAGAGCCTGCAATTTTATTTAATTTGTGATTTTATGGAGAATTTTTATTTTTTCTATGTTTGTTAATTATTCAACATTGAAAAAAGTAGTAAGAAGTTCCTATTCTACATGATAATTTTTGTGGATCTCATTTTCCAGATATATTAGTTTGTAAGCCTGAAATAAGAGGTATTGACAATTATTTATGATTAAAAGAAAGAAAAAGATTTTAATGTGCCTTTTTTCTCTAATTAAGAGTTTAATATGTGCCGCAATAGAATTTTAATTAATAACAAAACCTTTCTTTACTAAATTTTACCATTGTGAATTATTTTATTCGGGAGTCCCACAGACGTATGACAGGTGGTTGTGTAACAAAAATATGTGGTAGGTGGTTAAGGGTTAATTTAGCTACAATGTAGGTTTGTCTAATTGCCAACTATCTGAGCGCAATTAAAGTGATCATTGTTTGGCAGTTCAGTCCGCACGTGTGTTCACGAGTGGTAAATAAATCCTTCAGTATTTTGTACCTTTTGCACTTTTGATTCAATTCTTACAATTTTTGAAACGCACATTCAGGGTTTCTGTTCTATTTTCTGCGTCCGTCCTGCTTTTCCTGCCGCTAACTGCGTTTTTAGTCAAAGCTGCGCGCGGCATCGAATGAAGTGAAAACTTCGCCAATCAAGTTTGTGAGTCACGCTGCGTCTATGAGAGAGCGTCATGTCTAATTATTACGTCGATGCTTGTCACCGTGGGAGTTTGGCAGAGGTTCAAGTGTACCGTTTTAGTAAAAAGTTCCAGAAACTGATGTTTTTCTCAGATAGTTCGCATGAAATGACTACTGGTGCTATTCGACAAGACGGGCGAGGTATATTTTAGTTTTAACTTCTGTGGACCCAGAAAAGGCGTTAACGCACCATATTAGTCTAAATAGAATCGTTAACAAAAATAGGAAATAACCTATTGGTTTCTGCCAAAAAAACTAGGGTACCTTACCAGACGCCACAGACAATAAAAACTGGGGCTAAATTATAGATATTCAATCTAATTTATATGCTATACCGATTTATTCAAATTATTAAAGAGCTAAAGTCGTGTAAACCATTTAAACATATTTTATCTCTTTTCTTAAACATTATGTTTATTGCATTAACGGATCGAGTGTAAAACACTTCTTGAATTGATTCTTTTAACACTCAAACATGATGTCACACGTAAGATCGCGTGTGACTTGCTAGGCACTCTCAAACCGACTCGTGAGCCACGCGATGATGACATTATTTGTTTACAATACCATGTGGCTCGATATGTTATAAGGTACTTATAACTTTTAATAAAATTTAAGGAATGGTGGAAATACTACTTAGATAATTAAAACGCTTTGAAATAATCGAAGTAGGAATTAATGCCGTATTTGTCATTATATGTTTTCAAAGTATGTTACATACATTTATTGTTACTTTTTCGAGATCCCTTTACGATATAACGGGATATACCGACATGATTCGGTGAATTAATTTTGGAAGAATCATGTTGGGACTGACTAGCTCATTAAAAATGACTTATTAAATAAATCACGATATTTATGGCTTGATTTTTATTTTCGATATATGTATATCCAAAAAACTTTATGCGATCGTTAATAGATGGAGCTAGTTGTATTTTAAAAAATGCTACAGATTGTTTTTTTTTTAATATCTGCGGTCGATATGGCACGAGATGGATTTTAAAAAGCGCTACAAATTATCTTTTTGATATCTGCGGTCGTAACACTCATAACACTACATTAGAAAGAGCAAATTTTATAACTTACATATAATAATTGCACATATTAGCTTTTTTCAGTACGCAATTAATTTATTTAATAAATAATAATTCATGTACAAAATAAATTTCCTAATTATTTTGAGCTCGTATCAATCGACGTGTGCAAAAAAGAAAAAAAAGTTTGGATATATATCCAATTTTTTATACATATCGGATATATATATAAAAATCCAATTTTTTTATTTATTATAAAAATCCGATTTTTTCGAACCCTGAAATAAATACTAAACCTCGCAAGGCCTCAAAAAATAAATTTAAAAAAATTCAACCAATTTTTTTCTAAACGAAGGCCCGCTTTTTCAAGTGCCGCTTAATTAAACTCAACGGAAGTTACTGGTATTTCAACATACATTAAGAATCTCGCACAGTTTCGTATCAAGCGGAATGAATCTACCCGTGGGATGCCTGACGTCCATGCTCTTGACGATGTGTGTACATGAGAAGATGGTGGTCTCCCCGACCTAGCTAGTCCAGCGAACTGGAGGTCGTTCTCCACACTTTCACGTTTCCGGTTACCACTAGTTACAGAGTTTAAGGGTGCATCTTTTCCATGTTGGAGGCGTTAGTTTGCTTTGCGGTGTTTACCAGTGGCGTGCAGTAGGCATAACCTCAAGTTATTGAACAAGTTACTTACTATACAGATGTCTCGTAGCTAGTAGCAAAAACTTTACAGGTGGATTTCTGCCTTGATAATGAGAGATGTATATTATATTCGTATATATTAATCAATAGTTATGGAGATATGCAATATCTAAAAAAAAAATCTCAATATTTCTGACTATTCTATTTATAAACGATCATTACAGTAACTTATATCGATTATGAAAAATTCATTCGCTTTAGTACAAGTCGAATAAAATGATAAAAACCTTGCATCCCCACGGTTGCTTTAAAAATTTTCGACTCATTATCAATGCAGGAATCCACCTGTGAAGTTTTCACTACTAGCAATGAGACATTCTATATACCGGTGTCAGTATAAAAATTTATGAAACAATATATATCGACGGTCCCTAGTACGCTGTCGAATCTGCGAAAATTCGATTTTCGTTTTACTATCTTAAATTATCCAATTTACGTATAATTATTACGACTAGAATTTAAGTCGTTCTTTTCACAAGATAAGGATTGTCTATTCTTTTTCAATATCTTTACTAAATCACAACTGTACTACGCTGCCTGCGGGATCTTCACCATTCAGCTCCAGTACCGCATTTCAAAAGCATATATTTTTGTCTATCGCTTGCAGTCCATGCTGTATAGACATGGGGGAGACGGGTGGACCTGGCTGGGCGTATGTTTTTTATTTTTGGGATTGGAGGAAAAAATTATTATAAACCACCCGGCAATTATTATCTTATTGACTGCCTGACACCACGATCGATCATGCCGTTTTGCTCCACATTAACCAAAAATGAATGTCATTTTATTTGCATTTTCAAAAAATAAAATAAATCGTTGCCAACAAGGTGTCAAAATTTACCTACCCGGTACAAACTTTTCTGAAAAAATATCACGAAAATTTTAGAACAAAAAATATTAACGTAAATAAATAGCAGATTTGAGGAATTGTATGCATGAAAATTGTTCCTGAGCTATGTATGTTGACTTTTCCGCTGTTGTATTTCCGGAACGACCTACTTCGCTCGTTGCTTGCGTAAATCGGTCACAACCTGGAAAGCAGTTATTTTTGTTTCCATTCCGAAATCTTCCGCCAGTGATGTGATGTGGACATGTCATGTTTTTCAAATAGTCATTAATACTATATGTACATTAACATACTTATCGAAGTGCAACCGACCCGTTCTCTGGCCGCGTGGCCTCTGTGAAGTTCGCTGTACTGGCGGGACACTCATTCAAATAGACCTAATGAAAAAAAATCATTAGGTCCATAAGATTGTATGTAATCCATTATATCTGTTGGATTTATTTATTTGAAACAATATCTGCTTCAGAGGACGATTTTACATAAAAAATTTAAAATAATAATATCTATTGAATCAAATATATATATATAAAGTTCTGGAAGGAGAATGTTCTAGGAGGTTCGAGAAAGTTCTATGACGATCCAAACAGTGTACCTACTAAAAATCTACGCGTGCGAAGCCGCGCGGGCACAGCTAGTGTTCATATAAACTTCTTACAATCAGACAAGGTGTGAGACAAGGCTGCTCTCTCTCTCCAGTACTTTTTAATGGGTATATCCAAAGTGCGATATACGAAGTAAGAGAAGAAATGGACGGCATTCACAGCCAAAAAATTGATATGATAAAGTTTGCAGACGACATTGTTCTAATCGCAGAAAGCGAGGATATAAACTAAAAGAGGCATTGGAAACTATGGAGAATATCCTAAATACTAAGTTCAACACGAGAATAAATAAGGATAAAACAAAATTGATAACCGTAGGCAGAGACGAACAACAAATGAACATACTAATGTCAGGAGCTGCAATTAAGAACGCAAAAGAGTTTGTCTATCTTGGGAGTAAAATCACATGGGATGGCCGTACAAAAAGAGAGGTTGACAGTGGCATCCACCAAGCAAAACATGCGTTTAACAAAAAATCAAAGATTTTCGAATCCAATAATATAAACCTAAAGCTCCGCAAGCAATTAATAAAACCTTATGTGTGGAGTATTTTGCTGTATGGATGTGAGACATGGTGCATTGGCGACAGAAAAAAATTATTAGAAGCCTTCGAGATGTGGACCTACAGACGTGCCCTAGGAATTTCCTGGAGAAACCACATTACGAATGAAGAGGTTCTCAGCAGGATCGATAAACCAGGCACATATTGAATACCGTCTCGAAAAGGCGTTCAAAATGGACGGGGCATATTTTACGCCATGAAAATCTGCTCAAAACTATACCGGGAAAAAAAATATATAAAAAACTATAGAGGGAAAGATTGCCAGAGGGCGCCCTCGCCGTGAATATCTTGAGCAAGTGTGCTAAGATATGAATTGTGCCTCCTACACACAGTTGAAGAGGATCGCCGAAGACCGAGCAGAATGGAGAAGGAGATGTGCTTTGCTGCAAACCAGTCCCACGGATTGAAACCCAGGAAGGGAAGAACACATAGGATCTTCAAGATATTTATTTTCTACCCAAAGATGAGAGCGATATCGCTCATACGGATGAACTATTGTACGTTACCGGCGGTACATACATATTGTCGTGCTTTTATTGTGGTTGAGTGGATGTAAAAATTCCCATTTAAAAACAACAGTTAAATTAGTATGTGTAAACCGTGCGTACAAGGCGTTGTAACTAGCCATCACGCAGTTTTCTCGCAGAGGTAGGCGGAGAGGATAGAACGCCATATTATTCTATCTTAGCACACCCTTTTGCTTTGGCTACATTTATACATCTTCTCATGCAAACTCTACGGTTGTTGAGGCTTTTAACAGGGGCATCCTTGTATCCGTTGTATTAGTGTTTATACCCACACAACAATGAAGCAATGTATTGCGTATGCACGGCTTACACATAGTGATTCGGTCGTCTTTCTTAAATGGAAAGAGATTTGTACATCTCTACCACACGCTTGCGCGACCGCGGCAGCGTCGTTTGGGGTGGTTTGTTAGTCGCGCGATAACTCCCAAGGCCCTGCATTTAATGTGTTTGGTTTTCAGTTGCTCATTCAAACACTTAGTTTCAGTTATTATTTACTTTTTTTATTTTTTTTACGCGCGATTTGCAATCGATTCCCGCGAGTCTGGACGAGAGAATGAGAATCTATATTACTAGCGCGAGAGCGCCGATTGCTTACTGCTAGGTCCTGCGGACGGCTATTGTGTTTCCTGTGCAGCAAACACAATTGTTTACCTATACCTACGTCAGCCGTTTCGCGGCTAATTGTATCTAGCAAATTTCCATTTTTGCTATTGTGGCCGCTTCGCGGCCAGTGATGGCCGCTGCGCGGCCAATTATGTTTCCTGTGCAGCAAACACACTTGTTTACCTATGCCTACGTCAGCCGTTTCGCGGCTAATTGTATCTAGCAAATTTCCATTTTTGCTATTGTGGCCGCTTCGCGGCCAGTGATGGCCGCTGCGCGGCCAATTATGTTTCCTGTGCAGCAAACACAATTGTTTACCTATGCCTACGTCAGCCGCTTCGCGGCCAATTGTATCTGGCAAATTTCCACTTTTAATTACGGATAGTTTGGATATAATTAAGACAAAATATTTATTCAGTATTTATATAAAAATGTAATTAAAATTTCAACAAACAAAATATTCTCGACCGTAAAAAAAACTCGATTCTGCCAGGATTAGAACCTGGCATCTTCTGATCCGTAGTCAGACGTGTTATTCGTTGCGCCACAGGACCTGATAAGCAATGTGGCAAAATTATTGTATACAAATAGAAATCATCATACGGAGACAGAAACACACGACATTGGTTGGCGTAATTAATATATAGATAATTGCGCCAGATCTGCGGTATCTTGTTTTCCATTGCTAGCTTTAAAAAAAGCGAATCGCATGCTTTTAAGAAACGAGATTATATATATACTTAACATTTGAGTCACTTTAAAGCGAGTTGTTTCGAAATATTAATTTTCATATGTCAATTTTATTCTTTTTGCGGACAATTAAATTTTCGACGGTTAATTTTTAGGTTAGAACATACGTTTTGTTTGAAATGTGTCAAAGGTGATAGCATCCACGGCGACAGATCATCAACTATATTGTGAATGATAGCTAATAGCACATAGATAATTGCCGCGCAGTGGCGACTATCGGCCGCATAGCGGCCAATACAGGCGATAGCCAATTGCAGGCACCAATGGCCACGTAGCGGGCAATTATGGGCGCGCAGCGGCCAGTACAGCTGACAGTCAATTGTGGGCACTTATGGCCGGGCAGCGGCCGTTAACCCATCGGCGAAAGCTGATTGCTCAGTTGCTCAATTAGGAGTTCCTAATTAAGATTAACATTATTGACACATCGTCAAACAGTTTGACGTGTAGTGTGTTATGTAAAAACATCAGTACATACACATTTAATATTATAATACATTTTTATATTGTCATGATGTTTATAATTTTTCATAATTTCATGGAACCACATATTTGTATGTAATCCATTATATCTGTTGGATTTATTTATTTGAAACAATATCTGCTTCAGAGGACGATTTTACATAAAAAATTTAAAATAATAATATCTATTGAATCAAATATACGTGTGAATAAATAATATAATTTCAATATTTAAAAAATGAGGGTAATCAACACTGTTTTATTCCACTATATTTATTTTGAATTGTTAGAACGTTTTCGGGATTTCTCCCATTATCAATAACAACACGTTTACAACGTTGTAAACGTGTTGTTATTGATAATGGGAGAAATCCCGAAAACGTTCTAACAATTCAAAATAAATATAGTGGAATAAAACAGTGTTGATTACCCTCATTTTTTAAATATTAAAAATGAATTTCCACAATGTTACAAACAAAAAACTTGAACATGTAATTTCACTCAATTTGGACTTCGGTACGGACTAACGGCGGTACTCAGCGATACCTTTCGGAATTATTGCGAGGATAAATAATTATTTCTTCATCCAATTGCTCTCCCCAGCAGATGGATGATCTTTATTTAGTCTAAAAATGTACTCAGCTGGGGTACTCTTCCAACCTTTGGCCGGCGTTCCGGATCCCATTAAATAACGTCACCCTGATGGACCCTGCCACGTGAACATTGTTTAGCTTCAACTTTACAGCGTAAATTGTATATTTACCCTATATGTAAGGAAGTAGTGCTTGCGTGAGAATTAATGGGGCATTCACATCATGGTTTGATATTACAAAAGGTGTCAAACAGGGATGCGTAATGTCACCATGGCTTTTCAACCTATATATGGATAATTGTATGAAAGAACTGAAGGAACTAGAAGTTGGAGCGAAAATGGATGGACTCATCATATCCTGCCTGCTATACGCAGACGACGCAGTATTAGTGGCTAACAGTGAAGCGAATCTGCAGTGCCTGGTATCCAACATGTCCGATGTATGCATGCAGGGTAATATGTGTGGTAGATAGAATAAAGAAAGGAGTGCTGAGATGGTTTGGTCATGTGGAACGTATGAACGAGGAAAGGATGGTTAAGAAAATATATGAGGCGAGTGTTGAAGGCAACAGAAATAGAGGGCGTCCGCGAAAGACCTGGCACGATCAGATACAACAAGTGTTTGAGGATGATTGTATGAGAAGATGTATGAATGTGGCCGAAGCAAAAGTGGTGTGCCAGGATAGAAGAGTGTGGCGTTCAATCCTCTCTGCCTACCCCTGCGGGGAAACGGCGTGATGGTTAGTTAGTTACCTTATGTTATATTTCTTTAGTAATCTCCCATTGTTTCTGGACAACTTGTTACCGGGATTGTACCCAATTAAACCTGCAAATTATTACGCTATTATATCAATAATGAATATTACTTTTAAATATATAAGTAAATTATTGAATCAGCGACAAGCTAGAGAGTAGTGTGATAAGCTCAAAATTACGAAATGTAAGTTAATCATTGAATCATTGATATACCTTAATCACAATCACTAACAGTGATTAAGTAGCTTAAAATATCGTGATTCTTGTCTGAAAATATTTATTTTCATTTGATTTGATATTCTTATTTGTCGTAGAAAATTGTGCCTCTTATGCCTAAGAAGAGTTTAATATAGTCATTGAATGAATAGTACGACAAAATACTATTTAGTTGCTATTTTTTCCATTTTGTGTATGGATACACTTTTTAATTATTGTATATCATCAAATACCAATCGCACTCATCAGCGTGTCTACATAGTAATTAATCTGTTCACTGTGCGGTGGTACTGTCGACTTCCTTTACTGGAGAATTTAGGTTAATTTAGAAGTGAAGTCGCAACTGTTTTGCACGTATTGAATTTGAAAGATTCCGACCCCTCGACGATGAGTCGCAAGATTAATCTATAGGTACAAATAGTATATTTTTAACACTCGCGATTTGTTTGTTCCCAGGTATCAAAAGATGAACTCGCTAAACTCGTACAAGGATTTGAGAAACAGGAGTTATTGACCAGCGGCGGAGTGACGCTGGCGGGGCAGAGGTACATTTATCTTAGCGGCACAGACCGAGTGGTCAGAGCAAAATTCGGCAAAATCGGAGTCCACTGCATGAAAACACAGCAAGGTGAGCGCATTATTACAATTTTCTGGGGTTATAATTTAAAAAAAAACGTGCTAACTAGGACATGTAAATGTTTAGACAACTAAGAATTTAATATTGGATAATAAAAATTTACAACGGTGATTAATTTGAAGTCAATCGGTTTTGATACCATTGTGTCTCGCATTTATTATTTATAAATCAATAAAGTAAATGGAAATGGGTTATTGTACGTTTTATTTCGTATTAAGTTTCGGATAAAATGAATGAACAATATCAAATTACACTACGCCCACGTTTTATACTATGAAAAACTGGGTTTTATAATAAACTACAGACCACAAGGTGACTGTTTAAAGCACTCTTCTATATAAAAATTAAATTGCACAAAACGTTTTTTAATTGATAATGCATTTTGACTGTGAGAATAATATAAGTAATACTAATTCCGCGGTGTGATTTTGTTGCAGCTGTCGTAGTATCACTTTATGAGGAACCAATCCAGCCACAACAGGCAGCGTCTGTGGTGGAGAAACTAGGAGATTACTTAATTACCTGCGGATACTAGAGGTACGTGGCGAGCGTGTAGCGCCGACTGATTGCCATTACCATTGCCCGCTGTCATACCGCTGTCTCACACTTGTGTTTCCCTTTTTGCAGACGCGAGCCGTGATCTGAGGACTACTACGTTAAGATTACTTTAATTGTTTTTTAAATAAGTAATTACTTTTGTATATTGTATAAAATGGCACGGGCGGCGCGCGCCGCACAACCGACCGACCGTCTCTCTACGCCAGCGGGCCGCCGTGTCGGATGATAAATCAAATATATACAGCGAGCATTTTGTGTACGCGCTTTCCACCACAAATATTCATACTGAGAGTATGTCTAATAAATTAGGATTTTTAACGAAAAATCTCTAGTCCCGTAATAGAGCCTCGACTTCCTCTCGCGGCTGCGCTGCCATACAGCCGCTATCTATATGTAATGTTAGATAATACGGAACGGATTAGTGTATGAGCTCAATCGCTATTTCATCTTTTATTTGCCACCTTTATTTTTCCATACCTAAATGACTTATAAAGCGCTCGATGAATTTACTTTCGATTTTTAAATTAAAGCTTGCATAAATAAGTAAAAAAAGGTGTATATTCTGTTTATGAAATATCGTGGATTGATATTTAAACTATAGCTTTGTAAATTGATTCTTATACTGTGCGAAGGGATACTGTGTCTATCTGGTGATAAAAATAAATTTGTATTATGAAATAAATAAGTTTTTAATTGGCCAAATGACAACCTTCCTGGGACGGGAGCCGCACTCGGTAGGAACTCGCCACCCGGTAGGACACCAGCTCCGCCGACCGACAGAGAATCGAATCATTTGTACTGCCCTCTTTGTAACTCAACATTTGTAATAAAAACAATTTTGTTTGTTGATTGTCTCCATTAAACGAAAAACTTTGCAAGCAACATTTTTGTGTTTTTCTGCATATTCCTACATCACATTTGGACATCACCGTTCGGAGGATCGCACCGCCCGTCGAGGACGACGAGAAAAATGGAGCAAACTTCTCAAAACACAATTATAATTTATTTCGCAATATTTTTTGTCTAACGTGAGTTCTTTGCTCACAGAAAAATGAGAAATCTTAAATTCTCTTGTATTTGCCGTGGATTGGAATCTGATTCACAATAATGAATGCAAATTTAAAATTACTTTTTTGTCTACCGGTTTCGAGACATAACCCGTCTCTTCGTCAGGACAACCACTACACTAGCGTGTAAATATTACCACACACCACATAGTATTATTTACGTACCAACAACTTCACATGCTTGTGTTACTCTTAACGAAAGGCCAATTAGAGTAATATGTGTGTAACAGTAAGCATGTGAAGTATTTTGTGAAGGTGTTGATATTTTTTTTTATTTGTTTATACAGTAGATACATAATGTTTTTTATAATAAATTAAATCTATGTTATTACATTTTAGAGACATACTCCCCATAATATGAGCCGATAGCTCGAGCTTGTGGAAGGAGTATTTACAAGCCAAATAATAAAGGTACAAAAGCAGAAACCATTTAGAAGTAGTAATTTTTATTATACAAAATACGAACAGTTTAAGGAAGATTTGACTTCTTTCTTAAACTGTTCGTATTTTGGAATAATACTATGGTTGTGATGTGTAGTGATATTTATATGCTAGTGTAGTGGTGGTTGTCATGACGAAGAAGATTCGAAAAAGGTAGACAAAGTAATTTTTAGTGGGTATATGCTATATACTAACATAAATAAAATGTTGTTAAAATGTTTGACCACAGAGTTAATGTTTTAAATAATAAAAATAATGTTTCACTTATTTAGTGCTTGTTCAGACAGGCGGGAATCGTGCGATTGCAAATCGCGCGTTTCAAAATACGCGATTTGTGTCATGTGTTCACACAGCCGCGGTTATTAAGCGATTTGTGCGCGCGAAAATAAACGTCAGTTTGACAGCTTCGGTGCCGTTCTCCGTCTTTGAATATCAGAGATATATCCGTTCATTACTTTGTGAACGACGGCCGTGTTCCATGGCAAGACACAAAAATATCATTGTCAGTTCATTTTTGATGAATAAATACCTACTTACCTGAAATACTCTTTTTTTCCAACGTGTCTTCACCATTTCCAAATATCTCCACCAACTCCTGCCAAGCTTGGTTCTTGGGATATTTGAGTAATCCTCAGACTGAAGATTGCAGGTCTTTTCTCCACTTCATCAAATAAAAAGTTCAGTGTCAAAGCGATCCAATAACCATAGAAAAGAGAATATAATCCTCCTGTTGTGACATGGGAACCGCGCGGTGCCCGCAACGCAACTGAACGCTCTCAAAAAGCTCCATAGTAATAGGATCGCACGGACGCCGCGCGAGTCTATTTTCGAGGGTGTCGGTGGCGGGCAACGCGCGGTTCGACTAACCGCGCGGTTGTGTCTAAACGATCACATACAAACCTACATAAATAAGACCCGCGCGGATCCCACGCGATTCTGAAACTGCGCGGTTCCAGCTGTATCTGAACAAGCACTTAATATTTTTTCTATGTTCTCAAGTATCCCTGAGGAAATAATAAAAATTGATGAACTATCAGGTGATGATTGTTCTTAATGAAACACCAGGATTCAAGAAAAACGACTTTTAATTACATATGTTGCATAAAGCCCTGTGGGCGACTTTTCATTACATTTTTTTGTATACCTATGTTGCTTTATAAATAAAAGCAACGAAAATATAAATACATAGTTATTTTACAGCAGTAAAAAAATATAGTGTTCTCTTCAAAATAATATATTTGGTCATCCCATAAATCATGCGGTTACATCGAGAACGTCCTGCAAGCCCTGGTGGAACCAAATGTCTGTTGAGGAACTAGCAGAGAACCTTGGATTTAAAAATTCAACAATTCATCCACATATACGTGCCATCGCACAAGTCAGCCAATTAAGTCAACGGGTTCCTTACAAACTTTCAAAGTTTAATCGTGTGCGTGCTCTTTGCTGTCATGTCTCAAGAATAAACCTTATTTGGACCAAATAGCTACTGGTGACGAGGAAGAGGGTTCTTAATAAAAATGTCAAAGGGAAAAAACACCGACACCCCAGGCTAAAGATAACAAAGGAGGTCTACTGCGGACAGCTCGAGTTTGTCAGTTGTCAGCGCTAGAAGAAAAACGACCATCTTTGCTTTCAAGGCAAAGGGTGTAGTTATTCCGTCGGGACAATTCTCGGCCACATACAGCGAGGATGACAATGCAAGGACTAGAGCGGTTTAAATGGGAAACGATGCACCACCCGCTAATTTGCCGAACATTGCCCCATCCGATTATTATTTATTTCGCTTCGGAATCGTTTAAACGGAAAAAATATGAATTCTGTAAACGAGGTCAGAACTGCACTGGGGGATTATTTTTCGTCACGGACACGTGAATTTTGGAAGACGGGCCTTACAAGTTTATCAGATAGATGGAAGAGCATTGTAGAAAATGATGGGAGAGTATGTTTCAGAGATTTTTATAGACAGAGGAATTTTAGTTCAGTAAATTTAACTGTCGTTCATGAGCCGTTCGGTAGTATTGTTTTGTGTTTTTCGGGTTTCGGCAGAAAGCAGATCTCATGACTCCGTAATATACGAGACTGGACAGGTATAAATAAGGTCGGTGGAAGAGCTGTTTCGAGCCGCTAGAGATAGGGTGATCTACACTCAAGGGATAGTCGGCGCGTCGGTGAGACCTGACACGACACTAGGAGGAGAATAAGATGTACTTCAATTTTGCAAAACAGTTTAAACGTGTCTTTCCCACCAGAAAATTTGGGAGTGCTTTCAGTTTCCAAAAATTTAATTTTTCAGCCACCACAAAATTTTCACTACCCAAAGGAAAAATAAGATTAACTGCCAAATATTTCGTTGAAAGTGAACTGTTCTAAAAGAACAGTTCGTTCATGAACGACCCATTTCTAGTTTGTTTGATTAAAAAAAACTTTTTTCACTAACTTTGAGAAATAAGAGTACGTATAAAAAAACGCATAATTTATGGAATAGTTTTTCCGTAAAAATATTCCAATTTGATGGTAAGGGTGTTATCTGTTTTACAGGCATACAGGAAGATTCTTTTATCATAATGTAATGTAGGGGAGACCGAGGGGAGTTGAAACAATTTTGACATTTTACTTTATACACAAAATACTGTAAACACCAATCGTATGAAATTAGTATCCATCGATAGTTCATTTATTGCACTTGCAGATGAGTAACACAAGGAGAGTGTATATGTGAATTCTGTGGCGAAAAATCGACTTAAACGTCACAAGTCATTTTGTTTCAACACCCCTTATACCGAGGTGAGTTGAAACAGATATTTTTTGGATAGAAATAAGGGTTGTTAAGTAGTAACAACCATATAATTTAAAGATATTTATTGAAATACAACTTTTAACGATAGAACATAATATTTTTAACAATATTTTGTACTGAATTGAGGATTGTTAGTAATAGTCAACTAAATTAAGATAAACTCTAAATCTTAAACAAATAATAATGTTTTTTTTTTTAAATTATAACCGTGAACTAGAGTTGTATGACATGAGATCATCATTAAAAAATATAACAAATTAAAACTCCAAGCAGAGAAACAATAATCACTTTCTTAATATCTATACGTCAGTATAAACCTATAGGCAAAACTTCTGGCTTCCTTAGTACTATAAGATAGTCACAGAGGACCTTCTCCTATGAAGATGAAAAAACAGTCTTTTCTGGATATCCAACCGATGGAGGAGTCGCCGTTTTATTACATTCATAAGCCTTTTTATTTTTTATGTAGGGGAGAGGTGGCCTTAAGGAGCCACTTTTTTTCTTTTCATCATATATTTTTTTAACGGATATTGAAAAAAAAAATTTTACCAACAAGAAGTTTGTTTATTTAGCTAAAGATTTCAGAAGATCGTTTTTCTTTAATCTTTTCAGATAATATATTTTTTTAGCTTTCAAAAAACATCAAAATAACCAGTGTGTATTAAAAGAGCCACTGCAAGTATTGAAAGAGCCAGGTAGGTGGATAATATAAATGATACACAAATTCTTCACTTAAATGGAACAAATCATAATTATTATTTATTTGATAAAACTTTTTTAATTTTAATAGAAAAAAACAAACAAACAAAACAGTTTTCTTAGTTAAAAATAATTAAAAAATGAAAGAAAAAACAAGTAGTGAAACTAAAAAAAATATCATCTAGTGACAATTAATACAAAAAAAAGAAATTGTAATTACCCTTAATATCACAGGACTCATGGGCCCATAAATTACATATTTTATATTTTAACCAGTCCACTGAACTTTCTTCATAGTTTTCTTTACAAACCACACACAAATTATTATTATTCATATCTTGTTTCCTCGTCTTGTTTTTATTTATTCCGACTATGTAGGAATCTAAAATCTCTTCACCAGAGATGTCCAAGTGGATGTATTATCCTCGGAATCCGAATCAACTTTAAGAATTTTAATGTTTTTAGTATTCTTTAATTTTTTGGAAATTTTCAAAATATTATTTGGTTTTTCTTTATCGCGATTGCATGTTTTTGTTAATAGTTTTCTTTTTCTGGTAAATCTCTAATAATAGAAGTTTTCCCCTTACGTTTACTAGCTGTTCCTTTTTTTCTAGCGTCAGCTTTGGGAAATGGTCGCATATTTTCTGGAGTGACTAAACACTGTGTGAATGTTGTAGACTGCGGAGAAATAGAATAATCTATGGATGTTGTAAGGGCCTGCGGGTGAGGGAAAGAAGTTGACATACGAAGATGCCAACTCGCTAAGGGTTTTTGGTTCTGTGAAATCAGTGTTGTTTCAAAACACCTCGGTCTCCCCTATGTTTGGAGCTTCAAAGGATTCATCCGAATCAAGCTCATATTCTGTTCGACAGTGTTATTCACCTTTTAATTTACAAATATTTAGGTTAAAATAATAATCAATAATTAATTAGGTCGGAGTTTTTCTTGAGAACTTGATTCTAATATTCATTTCTGCTGGCAACTTGTATTGAAGAAAGAAGTTAAATAGATAGTTGTAATACATATCTACTGATATTTTGGGGACTCCAAAGAATAATGAGATTTGCTGTAGAAGTTTCTTTCAACAAAAATTGAAATAAATAATTCTCATTACACTATCGAATTATAAAAGGTATTTGATGGTATGTGGAATTTTTTTTATTGCGTGAAAAATTCTTAGAATTGTTCGAGCTTTCATATTTTGTACTAAGTATTATTGACTTCGCCCCATTACGAAAGAAAAATTTGATCTGTAACTAAATAAATGTAATATGGACGAGACTTGCCTCTAAGACTCATCTCAGTCAGTCTGTTGCCGGCTACGTCCAATTGCTAACAAATTCTCGACGAACTTTGTACCTGCAAAGGAAGGTGTCGAGCTGCGGCGACTTATTGTTGACAGACAATCTCTTATCTGGAGCATTAGCGCGGAATTGATATTAAAGTATTTTCCATTATGTTATGAGAGTAACCGGGAGACTTGATGGATACGTGCCCAGAATCGTGATTGGATTCGGTTGAGAATATTTGCTTACTTTTGTTTCTTCGTTTAGAATTAATCCATCCATGCAATATAATTACTTACAATATTTACATAACTGAATACATGGGAGAAAATTTCGAATAAATAACTGAATTGTGACATATACATACTTTACAAGGAGACCATGTGACTGACTTGTGATTAGCGTCAAAGAGAAATATATAAGAAATATATTTCTTTCATATCGCACTATTAGTTCTACATATCTATTTGCTTTCCGAGAGTCACTGGTCGTTTGTATAAAATCAGCTTTCAGATAAAGAAATTGAATATATTTTTAGTTATTTTTCCGCCAGTGATAAAACCAGGCAAACATTTGAAGGACTTAAATTTGTGATCATATGACATAATATATACTTTCGAGATGACGATATGTTCTTACGATCATGAAAGTATCACTGTAATGGTGCGTATACATGCGCTTTAAATGCCGGTTGTCTGATCGTTGATAATGGCAATGGTTATACAAAAAGAATAGATTTTTATGAAAACGGGTTTTTTGATAGGTGGAAAACTATTACCACTGTTCAAACTACCGGCCCTTAGTGTGCGCGCACGTGTATGAAACCCTACTATAAGGATAGTACAGAAAAAAGCCAATGTCATTGACCCGCTGGTACACGCCGACCTTTAATACAACCTTAACCTAGATCAGGCTGGTCCAACCACAGGTAATTCCGAAGGCCTCATTAGGAAAAGGCATCTGGGGCAACGTCCAGGATAATACATATACTTTGTATATATTACTTAAGTCATGCCGATAGATAGGTTAAACTAACTATGAAGAAACTTTTGCTCAAGCAGCATTTCTAAAATTTCATAAGAATGAAGTGTCATGGTGTCATTTAAAACATAAATACATTTGAATAACTGGAGAATAAAAAAAAATCGTACGTGTGCCCTATGTACGCGCGGTAGAAGTTGTACTTTAAAAGTAAAATCAAGTTGTTTTAACTAAAATAAAATAAAAAAAAATTAAAAAAAGTTTAAAAAAAAGAAGTTGTACTTTAAAACTAAAATAAAGACAAAATAAAAGACAAAAAAAAAACAAGAAAAAATAAAGACAAAATAATGACGCTCTAAATATTGACTACACTGGTCGTCGTCGATTATTTTATTGAGTTTCACGAAAAGAATTATAACTCGTACTTACAGAATAACCTTTAATAGAATAATTAACCTCAAATATTAAAAATAATTGGGGCAAACAAAAACTTTATTAAAAAACGATCTAAACATTCGTGGACTCGGATGTAAACATGATCTGACAGATGACAAGAATTCAATATGGCTTCATTTTTGAGATGTTGTTCCTTTTCAAAAAACGTGTGCATTTAAAAGAAAACTCCAAATATATTTGACAGCCGCATTAAATGTCGAATGGAATGAATGAATGTGTTTTTAGAATAAATAATTTCTCGAATATCACTCTTAATCGTTTTTGGCATGGTGACAAACAAAAACTTTCTTAAAAACCGATCGAAACCTTCGTGAACTCGCATGTAAATAGAATCTGACAGCTGATAAAAAATCAATATGGCGTCGTTAGTTCTAATATCGCATATCCGCAATATGCTACGTGCGCAACTTCCGTCACAATAATTTTTTTATCCTTAATGCAAGTTTTTACAAATCAAAACTGAAGCAAATTTTTACCCTGAAAAGTATTATTACCTCAAAAAGTTTATTGTGTTTCAAAAGCGAAGTTTTTTCTCGTGACGAGCACTCACTCATAGGTAGCTACTATTGCGACTTGTTTTTTTCTGGATGGGTATTAGTTAGACTTCAAAAAGGAAACTGAATCTATCGCTGCCTAAAACTATTGCCGCGCTTGAGTTAACGTAGTTGCATCTGCTGTATTTCGCCTCTCCCCTTCCATCTCAAATTAGACAAACACGAACTAAGTTTAAACAACTTCTTCAAAACAAAAGTTCTTTAAAATGTTGTGAATATGTAAATACTTGTGAAGTGCATAATTATAAAAGCAGTTTATCACAATGTAGCATTGTCACCCAGGTGACTGGAATCTTATAATATGAATGCGCTAAAAATGGTGTAAGTACTGCATGTGTTTCCTTTGCCAGCACAAAATAAACAAAAGGCGAACTACATCTACCATACCGACAGCTGATTGTATACATCAAAGGCCGCGCAGCGGCCATTACTAGCCGTGAAGCGGTTATCTTAGCCGACCACACTGTCAACCAGCAAGCGAATATTTATGGCCGCGTAGCGGCCGGCAATAGCCGCACAGCGGTTACTATCGGCCGCGCAGCGGCCTAGAAAGCCTCCCGCAGAGCCTCCGGCAATCGGCGATAGCCGATTGCTTAACTGCTAGTAAATATAATTTATAAAAACGTAATGTATGCTGTTTGCTTTATCGGTCGAGAATCAAGCCTCAGCCAACTTAAATACTAAGAATATTGATTTGACGCGTATTATCAGAAAAGTGAATTATGTGATCGTCATCACCCAATTCTGGTAGGGTCGGCGGCACGAAGACTCAACAAGGCACTTCCATCACTCCTGTTTTGGGCCGCTTCAGTACCTACTAATTGTCCCAAAGTGTCATATATCCTTTTTTCTGTCTCAGTTTTGTCTGGAACGACCCACCGGCCGCCTTCCCTACGGAGTTGCCAGGAAGATACATCTTGGCAGTCGTTCCTCTAGCATTCGCAAGACGTTTCCAAGCCACCTTAAGTAAAGACCTTTAGCGATCTTAGAAATATATATTAATGTGCCAATTTTTGAAAACTTTAACAAAATTATTTATTAATGATGCATTTTAGGCGTGCTAAATGGAAAATATACCTTGATAAGAATGAAATACCGCAACTCAAAATGTTAAATTATATCTACGTGAGTAATGATAAAATCCTACTACATTTGTTTTTACGATACTGACTAAAGTGAATGTCCGAATAATATTTAAGTTCAAATAATAAAAAAACTTTTAGGCAATGTCCTCCGTATGAATATCCAAAACTTCTATCATACATGATCATAAATTGACACCGTATCGTCTTAAGTCTAAGTATCGTAATTTTAGGTGTTCTGGTTCTTCGCATATATTTGATTGGCAGTATTTCTTTATGTATTTTGAGCAGCAAAAATACTGCCGTAAAATGTATCAAATATATACGAAATACCAGAACAACCAAAAATTGTCTGTTTTCACCACTCTACTCTTGTTAAAAGCCCACAATTTCATATTCAGATTGCAAAGAAATGGATAGACATCTGTATAAAGAAATATTTTTTAAGATGAGAAATGTAAAGACATTTACGAAATGTCAATATTTTTTTCTTATAGCAGAAATATTTACTTTTTAGTTACTTTTAAACAGCAGAAATATTTAATTTAATATTTTGTCACTAAAGACGAAGAAATTAGTAAATATGTGTGAAACAAATTGATTATTACCAACTTTGTTTCCAATCCACCAGAGTGTATTCGTACAATGTTAGCTAATAGCAAAAACTTCGGGTCAGTCTTTTTCATTCAATTTTCTATAGAAAATATTCTTTAGGCACGCTTTACGGAATATAAAAAATTTATTCGGTAATACGTAAAATTTTTAATTTTAATATTTTTAAATTTCAAATTGTTTTTATTTGACTTGCGTCAAAGCGAATGACTTTTTAATTATTATATATTAATACAACATAAATTACTTTCATGATCTCTATATACAAAAGATAAGTCAGAAATATTGAAAAAAGTCAACTTGGTGGCGCTTCCAGTTGCCGGCAAACTTCTTGAAATTTTTTGGCGTAGTGGGGGAATGCGCAGAAGACAAAATTTGAGTCTCGTTGGTGGAATGGTATATGCGCAAACTTCCCCCCACTACGCCGTAAAATTTCAAGATGTTTGCCGGCTACTGTACCTCCGTCGACATTTCACCCGAAGTGTAAAGAATATTTTCTATTCCAATTGAATGGAGATGATTCCCTTAAAGGATTTGCTATGAGACACCCTGCATAAAAGGGGTTAAAACGTGATTGTTATGACACCGAAACTCAGTGAGACTAGACCCGTGTACTTTTTGTTCGTTTCTCCGGTATATAAAATGAATTATCGGTTTAATAATACATGTTTTTTTAAACATAGAGGTAGGCGCACAGTCACGTGTTCCTATCCTACATGCACTATTTTTTACATATTAATGTAGATTAAGATATGGGATATAAATATCGATCCTGCGGTATATAAAATAAAATACCGGTTTAATAATGCATAACTTTTTTACATAGAGATAGACGAAGTTCCACGGCGGCGGAAGTGGACGGCTTCGAGTTGAAAACAGGACAAATAAAAGAAAAGTAGAGAACAAAGTTAAAACAAACAAACAAAAGAAGTAAATGAACAAACCATTTCGTATAAACTTTATATATAAAGTAAAATAACTACACAGACACGCTGGTTGTTGGTTCCGAAATGTCTAGATCCGAGGCCAGATAAATGCACAGAGGATTCTGACTGAACGCGAAGTGTCAACAATCGCTAATTTCCCCGGCGCTGCCTGACCCAGAGCGCTGAACTTGACCCGAGGCGTCTCGCGCCAGTCAAGGCCGGGCCGGGCGATGCTGAGCGACGCGGAGCTAATTAGACCGGTAAGGAGAACACATTCGGAAGGGCCGTTGCTTCGCAGGTAATGCGAACAATGCCGGACGTAAAATAAGACAAAATAGATTTCGGCGGCGGCGGCGGCCCCCGTAGTCCTGTGGCTTCTCACACCGAGGGTTCCGGGTTCGATTCCCGTTGAGGTCACGGTACAACCATGTGATTATTTCCAGGCTTGGGTATTTTTGTGATGTGTTTGGGTCTGATGGTCTGTTATAGCGTTAAAAATAAATGGCAGAGAATCAACAGGTTCCCCAGTAAAATTTGTTACGAAAACTACATTAGAAAATTTGGTAAACTTTCAATATATCTTCTCTTATTTTTGCATTTTTTGCATATTAGTGTGTTTGTGTTTCATTTTCACTATGCGTCTTTAAAACCTTTTTGAAATCAAAAAGTTTTTGGAAGCTCTAACTATGGATCCGGGCATATACGCCAAGCCTTTGGTCTACCATCTTAGATATTCCCCTAGTACTGTGTTGTCAAATTGGCATACGGTTGTATTCAAGGTAAGGTAGAATGGTTAGCGTTGGTTTATATTTTAAATACACTTTATTTATTAAATTTAATTTCTTATAGGTATGCAATTTTATTTTATTAAAACAATAATCATCCTTGATGAACTTCGTAACAAGGTAGTATTAATAAAGGACTATACATTTTTTTATAAACAGATATTTTCACGATTTACTTGTATTGTTCGGTAGTTGAGTTTATCCTCGATTGTATCGCGGGAGACCGGGGTCTAGTTTCTCTGCAGGGATATTTAAATTTTATTTATTGAAATTATGAATATTTTTTTCGATTCAGAAAATATTATCCTATCCAGGAGAGTGATATGATACATGTGTCTGAGATATGTTTTTTTTATTCGTTAGTATGACCGTACGTAAATGCCTGCTTATATATACAGTTGTCGTATAACGTTTTACGGAAAATAAGTCAGAAATTGTCGTAGCTTAACTTAAATTTTTCGCCTAAACATTTCACGCAGAGTGCAAAGCATATTTTCCATTCAAAATTAAATGAGGAAGAACCTCCCGAAGATTTTACTACTAGCTACGTGTGACACCTGTATTATTTGTTTTAAGTTTTAAGGACCGCGATTTTATAAAACTAGCAATATCCCAGATTACTTAGATAAAATAGATTTTTTATAACAATTTATTTTCAAAGTGTTTTATGACAATATTCGTTCAAAGTGTGCGATGTTCAGCGTTTTCCTTTTTTTAGGGCAAGACTTCGCCGAAATGTTTTCGTGGAGCCATACTTTGATATTTGGTGAAGTTAATGAAGTTATTAACCCGCATACAATTCAAAGTTTTCATGCCCTGTAATGGTGAGGTATTTACTGACCTTATCCGGTTTCCTGACGCATGCAGAATGCAGACATCCCGCAAATGGACCTTCAATTGTGACGGGCGATGCGCGCCGCATCCCTGCCTTAGCAGCACAGAGTACAGAGCGGATTTTCGTCTGTGATCCCTTTTGGCAATCCCCGTACATGGATAATTTGTCTTTGTATACAATACAGCTCAGGTTTGATAACATAACTTCTGCATCCTCTTCGTTACAGTAATTTACACCATCCAGGGAGAGTAAAATGTCATAAATAAAATTAAATATTTACATTATTTATGATTATTTAAATAAACCTTAAAAAAAAATTTAAGGGATTTTTTTCTAAAATTGTCTTCAATTTTACGAAAAACGTTTTTCCCAAGTCGGAAATGCTGCTTACGTTGATATTTAATTTCTTAATAAATACATGACATGATTTTTTTCTGTCTCAAACGAATGTGTCGTTTCGGCGCGGCCATTCGTTTTTTTTTTCAAAAAATTTACAAATAAATAATAGTTCAATATTTACCTTAATAAGTGCCAATAATAAAAATAATAATTAATCGTCACCTTTTAATAAATCATCCAAATTTTATTGTCCCAGGGTGGTGTAATCCCTTAATACAGTGGACCCTCAATACTCGCCCATTTTTTCGTCGAAATTTTTGTTTGATATTTGTCCGAAAAGTCGATATTTGTCCCACATGTCACGTGAGTCGGTCAATCAGGACATTGTTGTGACCAGAATAATTGACATTACTCGATGTCATAATGGAAGGTGACTTCCTTCCCAAAAAATAGCCTAACCTTTATAAAATAAAAATTCAATCATTTTTTTTGATATATGTAAAGTTTATATGTTTTTATTTATTGCTTTTTTGTTCACATAATCACTTATTACTTTATCAAAATTTTTCAAAGTTTTCAGTTTCAGTTCAAAGTAAAAGTTTTCAAAAAGTACCATACTCTTACTGACATTAGAGCCTTGGGAGCCCTGGTCTATAGCCTCATCGGCATTAGAAATTCCGGGTCCATTTATAAGATTCACTCAACAACAAACATTCGTCAATTTCAGATATATTTTTTTACAATTTTGATTCGTCTTAGTTAGTGGCAAGGATAAAATAAACATCTTTGAATTGTTGAATATGTTTATTTATGACAAAATCTACATTATACAAGACAGTAACATGATTAACACAAATACATACATATTTAATATAACAAGTGTAGTATATTACTCCGACATCCACAATCCTAAAGCTTCCTTAGAATTGCTAGCTTACAATTCAAGAGTTTCAGTGCAATGTATTATCAGCCATTGGATGTTGGCTTTTAATGATATCTTTTTATTTTAAGCCTTTATTGTAATGTTCTTTGATTTGTTAGTTATAATAATTTTAGATTCAATAAATATATCAGATACTTTGGTTCTGGTGGTTTGTACTACGCTGTACAACAAGCAAGTGGTGAATAAAGTGTCGACATCCCTCTCTAGTTAGTTCCTCGCACAATGCTGCCTACGCCGTAAGGGCGTCCGTGGTTCGACGCCTACCACTAGTTACTCTAACTTGGGCACTCCTAAATATATATTATTTCGCAAAGGATTAAGTTGATATTTTTAAAATTGCATAATACCACTTGCATATTTCGTTAGAATACATACAATCAGTTGCATTCACGAGGAAATACAATGCCCTATTAAAATGGTACTTCATAATATTAGTTACGCAAAAATACCGGCAACCGTGTTAGACATGTTAGTTTTGTTTACAAACATTGACTCACTTCCACGCAAACTGACTGTCTCATTATATTATTCTATTGTATAAATCAGTTGTGTGTATAAAATGTCATTCCCTAAAGTGGCGATAAGTTTATTAATTAATATGGACCGTGTTAATAACGAATTGTGCACATGTTCTAATTAGTGTTTCCACCTGCAATCCTTGCGAGACGCAGCTGGGAACTAACCTGACAACCTGTACACTGTCGAGTCTTACAATACCTCGCGGGACGCACAAAGCCTAACGAATACTCTAATTTAAATTAGTTTTTATTATCAAGAGCGTAACAAGCTATTATAATTAGTAAACAAACTCGACTGAAGTATATTATTATCTATATAAATTACTTTATCAATAGATATCAATCAATCGGCTGGACCGAGGTCCGCTCCTTGTTTTAAGTCAAAATTCCTGATCCCGGGAGCTCTTCTGCGGAAGAGCGTATTAAGATTATTATTACCAAAGTAAATTGCAAACAAATTATCCAAGGGCTAATGAAAACTATATATCGAGTTGAAAATTCTACATTCTATTAAAATATTATAACAATATCGAACATTCTGCGTAGTGTAACGTTAAGTTATTTTATTAGGAGCAAACAACACAATGTGATCCTCAAGTGTCGCGGGCCGGGGGCGCTCAGGGGTGCTCCAGGGAGTAGTGGCGGGACCGCTTCCAGAAGTTCTTGAAGAACCCTTTACGCTGCTTCTGCGTGCTTTCTTCGCCTGAGAACACAAATTTCGTGTGCATTAGTTTTAGCTTTATTCTTAGCCATAGTATCGGTCTCGTTAATGCGGAGGGTGGATACATACATCAAAGGTTAATACAATACATACTTATTTATTTTATATTTAGCATACCACCAGCGTGTATCGACCTTTACAGTAGTTTTTGAGACATTAGTATCTTCGTGGAGGAACTTCATATGTATTAACACATTTATCCACAATCATAGACACCATTATTTATGAATATTCCATTAAAGAAATGTATCCGCAAGAATGTGATTTAATTGCAGTTTTTTTAGGTAATAATACTGTTTATTCGTGTGACATTGAATGTGACTCGCGAGAGAAGAAGAAACTACAAAGCAGTCCGATTAAGATTACATTAAAAATTTTGGTATTTTAATCATTTTGCTATGTTATCATATTTACATAAAGTATTATAGGTGTACTCATTTTAAATTTATAATCAGGGTTGCGGTCTATAGGTACCTCATCGTGACCGCAAACAAGGCAAAGCGAAATATATATAAATTAATACCTGAAATTATTTAGATTCCACAAACGATGATTTAATATGTGTATAAATACCGTTCTGCAATTTGCCGAAAACTAATCTTTTCGAATATGAGTATTACCTACTCAATTCTAGCATGTGTAGTAGCAATTTGACAAAATGAAGCAACAAAAAAAAAACACCAAATTCACATTGATAAGACCGACATAAATATTATTTAAAGAAAATTATTGTGTTTTTGATACAAAACTACGTCTATATTATAGCTTGTATGATGTTATGTTACGTTGATGCCCTATAGCTTATGAGTAATTTAAAAAATGAATTAAAATCAGCTCTTTTTTACGAATATGAAGCGTTTTAAAACCATAAAATATATATCTTGCTAATTTAACGGTTTATTACTAATTTTTTTAACATTTTGTTAATTTGTTTAATACAGACTTGCTCCTTAATGTTGGCTTCAAGATCTTAAAAAACAATATTCCACAAGAATTTTCTATAATATGGTACATTTCTGGCACTCTGAGAACAAATTAAATAGTCGCGGTCTTTCTAATAATGTCTGAATTGCCTTAATTATGACAAGTAATATTCAGTTTAACAGTCTAAGGTCTAAGTCATAGTTTATTTTTACCGTAATTTAGTATATATCTAACATCTGATATAAATGAAAAATAAAAACCCACATTTTGGTAAATAAAAACGCCAATAGACAAATAAGCATTGAAATCCTCTCCGACATTTACCGTCCCGAATGTAGTTTTCAAAATAAATCATTTTTTGCAGGTATACGACATTTCCATTTTATAGATGAGAACGAGCTAATGAGAATGAGCGGTTCATTATTTAGAGTGTAAAGTTTGATACACATTTATCGTTAACGGCAGATTGAAAACCCAAGTTGCGGGTGTCCCATATTCCGGTAACGGGTAACGGGACCGGCAGGATATGCGGACACGACTAACTTCCTCGTCGCGGTGTCGCGGCGAGGCTAGGACCGCTGCCGATACGGCGCGAGGTCGCCATTCTATCATTTCAACTTGTACCGTATCCATCAGGCCCCGCTGCGCCGACGGAAGCAGACTTCAAATATCGTCTCGATTGATTCAGTGGTCCGGAATTTTGTTAATCATCGAAGGTATGCGGTGACGCGTGTATACCTGAGCGCTACATATTTTTGAAGATCCAAGTTTTCAATAATTTTCACCGCTCTCTCTCTTTCCCTACTCGGCATTTAAAGTCGTTGTTAAAATGTTGAAATTTCCAAAGAATGTAGAAATGTTAATTTCAAAAAAACTTAAGCGATTATTAAACGATACAGCAGCGATTATTGAGTGCTATAGAAAAGTTTGATTGATCGCTTTAAATACAGATAAGAGTTTTGATATACTGCTTTAAATCTAATACGTTGTCATATATTTTTAGAAGTTTTGATTTATTCCATGATGGAACTTTACATGTTTTTTATGATACACTAGCTGTAAACAGGCAAAAATGATGAAACATTGGTTCGCGTCTTTGCTAAGCCGCGGTATATATTTATAGTATCTTTTTGACGATCCAAGTAGAGGCGGCCGTAGCAACATGCGAGGAGCAGTCGGTTCGGGTTTGTTGGCCAGGAATTGAAGCCCCGTTCCGGCCGTTTAATTTGTTTTTTTTTTTAGCCGTGAATCCGAACGAAATTACGGACGTTACGAGGGCAGACAGACAGAAGGACGGACGGACGATCGGTTGGACAGACGGACAGACAACGAAATTATTTTGTTTGATATCTTTACATGATATATCGCTTTACATGTTTTTTTTAAAAGAGTTTTGCTATGTTTACATATGACACAAAGACTCGAAGAGAGAGAAAGATCGGATACCTAATAATAATTATGATACAGAAGAGATCCAAAAAGACATAGTAAGCCCGAAACGATCTTCTTTCCGTCTCCAAAATTGAATAAAATCTCGACTGCTGTCCAGAAACACAAAAAATTGAGAGTACAAAATCAGACCAGTGCTTATATAATATGCGTCTGAAATATGTATGCTAAGTAGAATGACCGTGCATTGAACTTTTTTTTAAATTGAGGCGTATCTTTGGGCTGGTAAAAAATGAGTTTTGGAGCAGACATTACACCAATGAGACTTTCTATAATGCTATAGGTTTCTCAAGGTTTATTAAAATAGGCTTTCGGTGGTTGAGATATGTAGACGTGACAGAACTGACAGGGCGTAGGATCTCGGAAAAGCAAAAAATGCCTTCAAGAACATCGGGTAAGGTTGTTTAGTCCTACCGTTGCCTAAATCGTACCTTTTGTATCCGAAAACTGCTGTTTTCTTATAATTTTCTGTTTTTGTTTGGCAGTTTTTATCACAAGACAATCAATGATAAATTAATATTACATTTTTTAGTATTCGGTTTGGATTATTTAAATAGTTGTTTACACAAAATTAAATCGTAATCGCACTATTCAGTGTTTTATGTTTATTTGAAATGAAAATGTGCCGTGTTCTAAGTCGTACCCGCATGAGATTTTTGCAAAAAAGGAAATACCTTACTGTAGCGACCAGGCACTACGTAACGAAGCATCTGAAAAATAAAACCTAAAAAATGTGGCAGCCCACAGAAAAAATAGCAGGGGCTTGTAGCGAGAACATTGAAGCGTGCCATTTATGTAACTATATTTTGAAAAATAAATCGAATAAAGACATATACACTAATATTCCTATCCCAATTATAATAATATTATTACAGATTTTAATAAAACATCTGTCACACATTAATTTTGTATGAAGATCAGATACTGAAAACCCTTGCTGAGAAATATCAGGTGGACTCCATCTACACTGATTTCAGCAAGGCCTTTGATAAAGTACCTCATGATTTATTACTTTATAAGCTGAAGGCTTTAGGCATTAAGGGAACTCTGCACGATTGGTTTACTAGCTACTTGTGCTCGCGAAGAATGATAGTACGAGTTGGTGATATTAATATGGATGGATTTATTGCTACTAGTGGCGTACCACAAGGAAGCCACCTGGGACCTATTCTGTTTCTTCTCTTCATTAATGATATAGTAAATTCTTTTAATAATATTCAATTCTTACTTTTTGCTGACGATTTAAAGCTGTTTAAAAGAATACAATGTGTAGAAGATTGTTTGGTATTGCAGAATAATTTAAATGCACTTATCAACTGGTGTAATGTTAACAAACTTTATTTGAATATTCAAAAATGCCAAGTAATCACCTTTTTTAAAATAAAAAATCCCCTCTATTTTACGTATACATTAAATGACATTCCTCTTGAAAGAGTCAAAATTGTAAGAGATCTAGGTGTGATATTTGATGAGAAACTAACATTTATTCCACATATTGACAATATCACTAATAATGCGTTGAAGATGCTAGGATTTATTTTGAGGCTTACAAAAGACTTTAACACTATAAATTCCATTAAATTATTATATACGTCTCTAGTACGAACTCAATTAGAATCTAATTCTCCTGTATGGTCTCCACATTATACTGTTCACTCCAATAATATTGAGCGAGTGCAGCACAAATTTTTGAGAGTTGTTAATTTTAAATTACACATACCAATAATGGACATAAATTATAATTTTCTATTGTCTCTAATTAAACTAAATAGACTATCCGATAGAAGGAAAATTGCTGACCTCGTATTACTGTATAAAATCGTAAATAATTATTACAACAGTTCAGAACTAACGCAGCTAATTTTTTATCACATCCCTTCCAGGAGCACTAGACAAAGTATATCGTTTCATTGTGACAATGTTAGTGTAAATTATCTCTATAGCTCACCTATTAGAAGGCTCCATAGGTTAGGAAACGAGTATGGCTACCTATCGGATGTTTTTTCGGAAACACTAGCCGCCTACAAGAAAGCTCTTCTGGACGAATTCGGTCGTTTATAATTGGTTATTGATGTCATGTCTATCTCTTGTTTTTAGATTTTTGAATTTTACATTTCATTTTATTTTACTGTCATTTTTATTGCTTCTTGATTTTTAGATTGGATTTGTTTACAATTATTTCATTTTGTTGTAATTTTGTTGCTTCTTGAATTTCAGACATAATTATTTTAATTTGTTGTAGTTTTATTGATTGTTGACATTCATATTTGATTTGATAGCTATTATTTCATTTGATGTAATTTTGTTATACTTTATGTTAAGTAATGTTTTATTTTTCTTTATATATCACTTTATTAATTGTTTCTGATAGAATTATATCTTATCTCCTTTTTTTATTATTACCTATCAATCTAAACATGTTTATATATATTATTTCTTTAATGGTACGTTGTACCGTGTATTAATTAAATAAATAAATATATTCTCTTATCCAACATAATACTTAATTTGCTACGCCTTAAGCATCGGTAAATCTTTGAAATTGGTTTATGCAATCTACACTGTGCTCTGACATTATAATGATTGAAACTGTTATATATGTTTACGTAAAAGTCACGCTTCAATGTACTCACTGCACGCGCCTGCAACATAAACTACATAATAAATACAGTTATTTTTGTTTATTTTTAGTCTTGATACGACTTGAGATCTAGTCCAGTGATGGCGAACCAATGTCACGCTGTCAAAGGTGACACGCCACAACGTTTTGGGCCAGCCTTCACCAATAACTCGTACGCATGCTTCAATATTTGCGAACTCTGGCCAACAACTGGCACCAGCTCATCGAATGCCAAACGACCATACACGAGTATAAACACGTACCCCGCGTCAGCTCTGAGCTCGAGCATACTTAGGTATGACACGTCAGTCAGGTTGGGCATTTTTCGAATTTTTGACACACCGCTCCCGCTGTAGGTGGTACCACTCAAGTTTATTATGTTTTGTTCATGTGCATGCAGACGTTTCCAACTTTTTGTCGTCATAAATAACAATGTTCACGAAACTTTTAAATTCATCAAATAATTATTTTTGATCTTATAATTTAAACTGCTTTTTCTTATGGGGAACTACTATAGCGACATTACCCTATTTGAAAAGCGGCCTGTGGCTGGGATCCACGGAGGGAAATATTTGAGGAGGAAAATATCCGCCAAGAATCGTTTCGCTAATAGTGATCTAATGATGAAGATAAAAGACTACCCTCTGACTGACATTAGTTTAGGACAGCGCTTGTTAAAAAGCCAGCTAGGTAATGCCAGTTTTGGTGCAGAGCTATTTGGCGAATTCACCTTTGAAACATTTCCTATATGAGGAAGAAGATGAGGATTCTGCGGACGGCAGATGAGGTTGCACTCATACAAATTAAATTTTCGTAGGATATTTCCCCAGAGAAAAACATTCCTGGCCGATAGGTTTGTGCAATACCATTGTAGGTGTGCACACCTACGACCACAGTATTGATTTGTACCGACTGTTTGATAATTTTTTTACTATAATTTTATTGATAATGTATTTTTTATTTACTGTCATTCAACATTTATCATTGATTACTATTTTTAAAACTATACTCCTTTAGGCGCGTTGCAAGTGAAATTTTAGTTACGCAACGAAATGCGCGCGCATCGTGTCACGAAATTTCTCACTCTGTCACGACAAAAGCTGACATGGCGGTTTTCCAAATGATATTTAATCAATAGAAATTCTTATAAGTGATATCGAGATGTTGGAAATGGTTATGAGAATTGCATATACTCCTGGTGTCTTATTAACAATATGCTACTACGAAAATTACATAAGCTTCAAACCAGAAAACCAAATGCAATTCGGTGCTTAGGTACTGTATTTAATGTGTATTTCAGATTTTTTATCGGTTGATGGAGAATTGTCTAAAAGGAAATTCTAGTTTGTGTTGTATACCTTGAGTTGGAAAACAGCGCGTGATTTTTCATATACGCCAAAAAAGTATAACATCTAACGCGCGTACATGTACCTGCATAAAAAAAGAGCTAATAATTCGGAAGAATCTCATTACACATATAAAGGATATTGCTTTAAAAAATTCCAATCCAAAATAGATATCTCGTTAGTGATATGTGGTTAATTAAGAGAGTGAGAAATGTTTGAGTGGCGGTCGCGCTTAATGATAATTACAACATACATATGAAACGGATTGTAAAACTTGAATATATACAACTTCCAAAAATTTGATAGATATGGTATTCTATCATGGGTGGATGGCGAACGTTACATTGTGTAAAGTGATCACTTAAGCTAGCCGTACGATAGGTCGTAAGCCCTGTGAACACCCAAAAACTTCCATACCTACTTTTCCATAAAAAATATAATTTCGTCTCTATGAGACGTCTATAATTTATCTTAATAAAAAATAATTTAATCAATCTTGCCCCGGATTAAAAGATTATTTTTTTATGGTTGGGAGTGTATCGTGGGTTTATAAGATTGTACTCTACAGTGTGAAGAAATGGCTGACATCTTCCCTGTGGATTAAGAATATTTCTGTCCGATGCAGTTTGAAGGGCGAGGCACCAGCCGCGGTGGGCAGCCAAGGTGCTGCATGAATAGTATTAACTTCGCCCACATACTAATTTAGCGGCGTCTGTCTGGAGGTCTTCACGACCGAGACGATGCTCGGGCTGTCGATTTCCGCTCAAACCAGAATGTGATGATAATTTAACTATACTGACGAGTCGCCCTCAGACCCGCGTCAAGTCAACCTGTACCTACCATTGAGTCATTTGGCAATGCATGCAAGAATAATTATACGTATTATGCAGCTTAATGCAAGAACTCGGAAAGACGCGAAAAATGCTTCAAGCCTCCATGCAAGTGATTTTTTGGGATTAAAAAATGATAATTTTCTCGTTGATGTTGTATTTCCAAAAAGAAGGAAGAACAAAATGAATGTATATGAATACTAACGCGGCCCACAAAAAAGAACGAATACTATATTTTTGTACGAATTAGGTATATACCCAAAATTTATAATTGAAAACAATAAGAAATTCAAATATTTTCAATACTCTCCCGTGACGGAAACGATCTTTGTCTAGTCGGCCGTAAACGTGCTCATTTATTAGCCGGTAGCCATGAAGAGTAATTGAATAAACTTTTAATTTTTTATTTGAATTCGATTTTTTCTTGGTTACAAATCGAAATGTTCTGAAACTGAAATATTAAACGACAACATCCTCAAAGACGTATCTGCCTTGGAGCTTCTGAACTGGAGAGAGCTGGCACTAAGCCGAGGTGAGTGGAGGAGGACTCTCGAGGAGGCCAAGACTCACCAGGGGTTGTAGGGCCAAGAGTGATGATGATGATCATAAACTGAAACGAGCTTAAACTAGAACAACAAAAAAATGCGTTGCATGTTTCATACACATGTCGTTGATCTAGAATAAGAATAACTGTCATTATTTTTATGTTTTAGGTACAGAACACCTGCGAAACACTTATAAAACGTTATTTAAATTTATTCTGCGGAAGCCTTAACACATTTGATAAAAAAAACTAACCCATAAAAATTAAGTTTTTACAATACTCCCTTTCGCTTTGAATCGGGTTTCGTGTCTATACACGCGTCGGGCTAATTACTCATTTATAATGATTCCAATTTAAAAAAACCATTAAAATTTCGAAAAATCCAAATTATACTATAATTATTAATTTTTAAACGAAAATTTGTTAGATAATTTTTATCGTCGCCACGATTCTTCCTGAAAAGTTTCAGCTCGATTCGATCACGGGAAAAGGGTTAGCAATCGATCCTTGGTTTTTTGTCAGACAAGCAAGCAAGCAAGCAGACGCTACGAGTTAAAAGAAAAGGAGTAAGAATACACAAGCATTGCTGTTGCGTAATCTGCTAAAAGGGAATTTTATAAACTAACGATCTTCACGCTTGAATAAAATATACGCAATTCTCAAAACTTAAACTACTAAATCGTTTTTTTTTTCAAAGTGAAATTATGAATTGATTATTTGAATGAAAATTGAAAGTTTATTCCCTCAACCTCAAATTGAACACGCGAGACGAGACGAGACGAGTTTGATAGCGGAATAATAATATTTCTGTAAATAAAACGTGGTCACCAGTTCCACGAACATGAGTCAGCATCTCTCCCCGAGGAGCGAGGAGCCGAGGAGCGAGGAGTCCGGGGCCAGGAGTGCGAGCGATAATGTTGGAAACCGCGCTTCCGGCGCGCGAGACCGGATATAGGCGGCCATTGTACCGCTCGCGCTGAAGGCTGACACTTTGTGATAAATCGCGAACCGTTTTGTACACGCACTGATCATTTATTGTTGACCATAATTAATACTTGCTTCACGTAATGACATCGACCATTGATAAACGTCCATCAAGTAACACTTTAGCGTTGGACCTTAGTAAATAAGTGGCTCTGGATTTAAAACCTACACTAATATTTTCAGGGTCAGAATTATCTCTCTATTGTAACGTACATTAAGGTCTCCGATCCGTGTGAAAGAAAATATTAGACATGGAATACCGGTTGATATAGACCAATACTCCGATTGCGGTAAAACAATACGTAATTTATTTTGGAGAAGACGTCTGGAGGTGTATCTCGAGTCGTTTTTCATTTGATTAAAAGACTTAAGGATTAGTCTTCCTTGAGGCACCAAAAATTACATTCCAATTCAAATATTTTTTTTACGTTACTATTGCACATACAAAAATCTTTTTAATGTATATTATAGATATCTCACAGAGACGAAACTGTATTAATTATGGGAAAGTAGGTATAGAAGTCATTTGGGTGTAACAGGACTTATGACCTGTCTTTTTATGGTTGGCTTAAGTGATCACTTTACACAATTGTAACATTCGCCATTTCCACCCATGATAGAATATACCATGCTTATTCATTTTTTTTTGGAAGTTGTATATATGTTCAAATTGCGTGAAAAGCTTTCATATATGAGTTGTAAGCGCCCCAGGGGAATGAAAATGGCTTTGTACAGGCCGCATGGAAAAGGCGCTTACAACTCATATATGAAAGCTTTTCACGCAATTTGAACATATATACAACTTCCAAAAAAAAATGAATAAGCATGGTATATTCTATCATGGGTGGAAATGGCGAATGTTACAATTGTGTAAAGTGATCACTTAAGCCAACCATAAAAAGACAGGTCATAAGTCCTGTTACACCCAAATGACTTCTATACCTACTTTCCCATAAATTAATACAGTTTCGTCTCTGTGAGATATCTATAATATACACTAATTGATTAATAATGTCTCTGTGACATAAATCCAGCACTGTTCTGAAAGATTTGAGCAAACTCAAAATATTCTGAAAAATCTTTTTATTATTATTATTTACGCGTACTTTTTGATTTAATATTTTTGAGTAAAAAATTATTTTGAAAATTAAAAATGGCGGAATTAGGCTGTGCCACAAAGGTCCTTCTCCGTGACGCGCGCAGCTGATTATAATGTGGCCAGGGTTTGAGTGAAATGAAAAGTTAGTCATTTTCTTGTGAAATAATGTAGTGTCTATGATGTAGCTTATCGAAAAAATAATATTTTTTGATACAAATGAGAGCAGTTTGAAAATAATTTAAAAAAAAATCTAAAATAAGTTAAAAATTCTCAATAAGCAAATGGCGCACTTTATCAAAATCAACGCAAAAAACGTACACTCCACCATAGATAATATTATCAGTAAGATGTGTGCAAAATTTGCACAAATTCGGCCTAATACTTTTTGAGATATTTTCTCCACCAGTCTGAAAAGGAGATTTTCGAGAAAAACGCAAAATAATAACATAATAACGACATTTGTTTAAAAATTGACCTACCACGCCAGCTTCAAATTGTTATGATTCAACAAAATTCTCAATGGTTGAAGACTCAAATTAATCTTAGAATTAACCCCCTAATATGAATAGATTTCGCACGTTAGAAGAACAAAGGAATATGAGACACCAAATTATTTACTATTTATGAATGTATGACTGAACTTTCCGCTCACCAGACCGAAATTTGATAATGAAGATTTATATCTTCAAATCTTTACGATTTACTTTCCGTTGACTAGGCCTGCTGATTCTGCGATTCTTTTAACGTGAACAAATTTCGTGGTTTCATGTTAAACAATTTTCTCTACTTTTCGAAAACAAACCAATGAAACATTTGGATTAAACACGACATTTGATAATATCCCAGGCATTAATAACACTCGGCGGTATCGATTTTAGAATATGGTTCAGTAAAATGTGAATTGAATAATATTTTTGAACGTACGTATATTTTGCCGAAAATCCCTGGATTTAGCTTATTTGTCGGTAGTATAAAAACAAGATAAATAATTATTTTAAACTTTATCATTAATCGGCTGCACCGGTTGTCGCTGATAAGCCCTGAACCGTCGCCGTATCTTGGCTCCGAAGTGACCGTGTTTTATAACTTAACTTTATTAACCAATTTATTCAACCTCAAGTCACAAATCAATTATCCGTCGTAACTCACAATCTCCATGATGTGCACTCCCCACCGGTATACATGTACACGGTATGTGTGTGTAAAGTATGTGTGTATGACGCTCACTAGAGCCTCATATTTTTGACGGTTCACGGAGAGACAGTGGTAGCAATGTCGCATTCGCGCGTCCTATATATACTAGGGCTTAGCAAAGATGCGAACCATTTCATGTTCCGTGATTTTTCACAGATTTACGGCTAGTCTCTCAATGAATAAATGAGCGCGCGCCCACCTCGTGAGCAGTTGCGTGTTGGCCTGGTCCGCGACCGACTGGTCAAGGATAGGTACAAAAAATACACATGTATTGAATATAATCGTTTCAAAGTATTAAAAAGTGCAAATATATGAAACGCGGACTCTACTTCTTCTAAAAATGTTAAAATTTGCTGGTGCACCCTTTATTGTCCCGAGATGAGATATCTTTAACAAGGCACTTTTGGCTCATTTGATTGAAAAATAATACTAGGTGTATTTACGATACTCGTATTCATATGTTTACTAGTTTAAGATTCTGGTGATGGAAGCGGAATTGTCTTGCTGTTGGCGCGACTTCCTGTTGAACCTTGTCTATAGATTTTTTGCCATAGTTGGTTTGAAGTTGACAGGGCCGGTGCCCGGAACTTGTATGTATTTTGGTTGTACTAAATAAACAAACAAATTTCAGTTCGTTTACAGTTTCGTCTCAGGTCGTGTAAATTTTTATAATTAAATACATATATATTTTATAAAATATTTCTTTTTTTTACAAATAATAAGCTGCTACGACCGAAAAAAATTCTAGCATTGGCAGCAAGCATCAGATGTATTCTTATTTTTTTCTGTTGGTCCTATATAGAGTAATAATTTTTAAAAGTTTTAAACAGCCACCATTTTTAAATACGGTGGATCAGGCTGGTTAACGAACTTAGTCGAGATATTTATCAGGTCAATTTTTCAGAAAATTTGATAGGAGTGTGATAGAAACTATGGGTGTTTTTTTCGTGTTCACAGAATCCGGTATATCCCAATGCAGTTTTTCGGATGTTGCGTCATGAGACCCTTATTTCTATGTATTTCTTAGTTAGTTAGTATTTACTCCCTTTATATTAACTCGTGACGTCTGCTTGCTTGCTTGCCGTCGAAAAAACTTTGGATCGATTTTTAATCCTTTTCCCGTGATCCAATCAAGCTGAAACTTTGCAAGCAGACTCGTGGCGACGATCAAGAAGATCTATCAAATTTTCGTTAAAAAATAAATAATTATAGTATAATTTTGGATTTTTCGCGGAACCTGATTATAGTATAATTTTGGATTTTTGGAAATTTTTTATTACTCCCTTTCGTAGCGTCGCCCGACCTAAGCCCAACGCGTAGGTTAAGCGCCAAACCAGTTTCCACTAGTAAATGAGAAAGGGAGTATAATAAAACTTGGTTCTTATGGGTTGGTTTTTTCTATGTATAATTCTAAATTATTATTATTATTAAACACGGAATTCGTGTCACATCAATATTCTTACTATTTTCAAATTAAGCTAAACGCTTGTGCAATGAAAATAGGACTAACTTGCTTGTCTGGAGTGAGATTCGAAACTGCGACATTTGGATCACGAGGCGAGAGTCCTAACCGCAAGACCAACAAGCTACTAATAAAACGGGAAACCCAGGTTCCTTTTTATTATTACACATAAAATTTCTCTGTGGATAAAATATTGATAAAATTATACCAATGTGCCCATTCTGAGTCAGTAACGCGATAAAATAATCTTATCGGTAACTAGAAAGACCTCTGAAAGATGAAATAATGGAAACGAATTTACAAGTGCGATAATAAGTAATTTACCAACATGTCTATGATAAAATATTATTTTTAAATACAACTTTTAGTTCAAAAGTAACAAAGGAAAATAAATATCTAAATGCGCTCACTTGTCGCAGAGTAAATAGTATTGAGTATTAAATACATTTCAATATTTTGTATACCTATTAATAAATGCACTATTAATCTACGATTTATTTTAACATATAGTAATAGCAATGATTCGTAGGTATTAATTAATGTTTCCGTCAATTCGGAATGCCGAAAAGTAATAATATTTATATATACAATTCTACGTAAGTACAATTCAAGTATTAAAAATGCATTTTAGGAATCCCCTGTATCGTATATATGGAAATCCTGGGGGATAAAGTAAGATAAATAAATCTTCAGTGAGCAGTAGGCAGGTGCCGGGAAACCGATTTTATTTTCTAAATTGGGAAAAGCGGAACTGGTTCACCCCGGAGATTTCACGCAGATGGAGTTAGAAGCTGCTAAATTCTGTCTTCTTTGTTGAGACTAATGGCTTGCTTTATTTTTACAAATATACCGAGAAATCGCTTATAATGAAGCTAAATTTGCTTGAGAAATAGGATTTAGTGACTTGTTTGTTGAGATATTGGTGTCCGTGTGTAGCGCGTGACATCTCTCGTTATTTTTGACTAGTATTTTAGTCGTCCTACAATGTTTTTATTTTTTGAATTTATTTATTATAATATATACAAAATAACGAGTAAATGTATAAACGGCGTAGCAGTTTATTTGTGTGAGTGCTATTCATATTAAATCAAGCTATAAATATTTAATTTTCTAAATAATAAACTCGGAAAAAAATGTTTTCATTTTATTTTTGTTGCTTTCATATTTGATGATATTGGGAAGATTGTTTAGTAGGCTCGAATAACTCTGAATGATTTCTTTTGTTCTGTTGTTATATTTCTCATTCCTAAATTCGTCTTTTGATATTACATTTTTTTTTAAATTTGTCCTTTACACAATTCTTAATTTATTAGGGTCGTCTCTACTTATTTCAATGAATCATTTGTTTGCGATTATTTTTATAAATCTTACTGTTTTTCAGCTGTTTAATTTTATAGAGGTAGGTTTTAAATGTGTGATGTCAGGCAAGTTACTGGATACAGCATAACAAGAAGATGCGGCAAAATATAATATATGATCAGAATATGTAACGGCAAATATGTAAAAGCAAAAAATAAATAGAATATGTAAAATGGCAGAATATGTAAAAGCAAAAAATAAATAAAAAGAGCTCTTCATCTTACAGAGAAAAGCATAAAAAAACAGGTGCCAGAAATGATACATGTACGTATCGTGAAGTATCTCTCAAGATGATTGTTGCAAGTTTGCAAAGTGACAGTTGTGTTTGTGCTTGCTCTCTTGGATAATTACTTATTTTGGATAAAACAGATATTTATAACCTTTTTTTCCCTTTGTATTTAGTTTATATTTTGTTGTATCGTAGCATATTAACGAATTTCCGTTTCTACATCCTTAATGGAGGACTTAAGACCTCCGGATCCTCCGGATCCCCCTGATCCTCATCCTTCACCATCTACCATAAGAGGAATATCGCGTTTTCCTTTGGAGGACTCGGATTCCTCAGAAGATTCCTCTTTTTCAGCTTTTAAAAAAAGGAAAATTGAAAAAAGATCTTCAAAAATAAGACCTAAGCCCTCTACCATCGTTGCGTCTCCTCCTATCTCCCCTACGCCTTCAATAATCCCAGCTTTAGAGCCTTCTTCTGCTCCTCAGGGTCCTCTTCCTCATCCTCAACTGTTGTACTCTGATTCAGCAGTATCCCCTTTTCTGGTCTATGTTCAGAGAACAGAACGAGGTACAATCCACCCAATCGATTTTGGTAAACATATTTTGCAACAAAAAACAAAAGGCATTCGCCCAGATGGTATTAAGGCAGAAGGTAGATATAAAATCTCTGTTGAATTTGAATCAGGAGCTTTGGCAAACAATTTTGTATCAAGTTTTAGCAACTCACAAAATAATAAATTCAAAGCTTACGTTCCATCCTTTAATGTTACCCGCCTGGGTCTCGTACGTGGCATATCCGTTGATCTTTCAGAGGAAGAAATAATTTCGTATATCTCTACTTCACAAAATATTGGTAAAGTTGTAAAGGCTAGACGCCTAAACTATAAAGATACTTCCTCTGGTACTGTCACATGGAAACCATCACAAACAGTGGTCCTCACTTTTGAAGGCCAAACCCTTCCTTCTCACGTATATCTCTTGTACAATTCTCTGCCGGTAGAACTGTACACTTTCCCAACCATTCAGTGTTATAATTGTCTCCGCTATGGACACTCTAAGGTGACATGTAGATCCTCTCCTCGATGCTTCAAGTGCGGTGAAAATCATCTTACCAATCAATGCCCAAATCCTCCCGATGTCCCCACCTGCGTGAACTGTTCAGGTAATCATACGGCGACTAGTTTTTCATGTCCAGAATTAACCAGACAAAAAAACATAAAACAATATATGGCCGCCAACAATGCATCATATTTTCAAGCATCCAAAATTTTCTCGATTTCCAAAAAATCATTTGCCAATGTCTCATCTCAGCCTCCCGTTACTCAAACTCCCCAGAGTTGCCTCTTTACACCTAATCTTCCTGCTACCTCTTTCCGTAAAACCGTATACCATAATCCTAAATCAAAAGTTCCTAGCTCTCCGGGATATGACAGACAAGGACATAATGATCAACTGTTCTCTTATAGTTCTAACCCATCCAATGTCATTACTTCTAATATTAGCCAACCAACAAAAACTCCTACTCTTCCACCATCTACTCCCCTGTCAAATGCCATTAGCGATGAAAATTCTTCTTTTATTCAGACTTTACTTATGATACTCATTAATTTAATTTCTAATAGCAATTCTTTACCGTCCAACGCTGCTTCTATAATTTCATCTCTTAACTCCCTTCATAATGGCCTCCGATGTTCAAATCCTTCAGTGGAACAGCCGTAGTGCTGTTTGTAATAAACATGAAATAGTTTCTCTACTAAAAACTTACAATATAGATATAGCAGCAATATCAGAGACCTGGTTTAAGCAGAACTATCTGTTTAAGATCCCAGGATTCTCCTGTCTCAGGGATGACCGTCCAGACGGCAAGGGCGGAGTAGCCCTACTTATAAAAAATTCCTTTTCCTTTTCTCAAATCCCTCTTCCGTCCTTTCCCTCATTCCAAATAGTAGGTGCTAAAGTCAATGATGTGGGATATGTTTCAGTATACTGCCCCCCCAATGGCACATTCGACATTGATGCTTGGAACTCAGTTATCTCTCTTCTTCCTTCTTCTTTTTTTATTCTTGGAGATCTCAATGCTCACTCTCAGTCATGGGGCAGTGCGTTTTGTGATCGATCTGGAACTAATATTATTTCATTCATTGACGATAATAACCTAATTATCCTCAATGATGGCTCTCCCACTAGGTTCAGTCCCCCGTCTCAACGAGCCAGTGCGGTGGATCTGTCTATCTGTTCCAATTCCTTAGCAGCGTCAACCAGTTGGTCAATACTAGGAGATCCACACTCTAGTGACCATTTCCCTATAATCCTCTCATTTGTCTCAAAATCACCCAAATCTCCTGTAAAAAGAGTTCCTAAATTTAATTTTAAAAAAGCAAATTGGAACCACTTCCGCGAACTCCTTGAATCCTCTACCGCTCCCCTCCCTTTGCATATTACCTCTGAGGAAATTCAATCAACATTTTCTCAATTAATTTCAATTATCCAACATGCAGCAGACAAAAGCATCCCAAAATCAAACCCTAACCCAAAATTCCCCGCCTCTCCCCCCTGGTGGGATGAAGAATGTACCCAGGCCGTAAGAAGGCGTAAAACTGCTATGTCTACCTACAAAAAAGATATGAGTATGGCTAATTACTTAGTTGTCAAAAAAACTCAGGCTCAAACCAAAAAATTTTTAAGGAAGAAAAAAAGAAAGGGTTGGCAACAGTTTTGTACTTCTATATCCCCCACTACTCCTATTTCTACTGTATGGACAATGATCCGTAAGTATCGCTCATCTTTTATTCCTTCCGTTAAACGGTCTTCCAACAATCTATGGCTAGGAGTGTTTGCTGACAATCTGGCACCTCCACATGTGCCTCATATCAGTGAATCTCCATCTTTAACTCATTTTTCAAATCCCACGTCTTGGTTGGATGCTCCTTTTGCTATTCAAGAATTAACCTATCCTCTTCAAAACCTTAAAAATTCCTCGCCCGGGCTGGATAAAATATCCTATATCATGATTCAACATTTTCCCACCTCCACTTTAAATTATTACTTATTTGTCATTAATAAAATATTTGAAACTGGACAAATTCCTGAGGAATGGAAAGCCCAATTGGTTCTCCCAATCCTAAAACCAAATAAAGACCCAGATTTTGGATGCTCTTACCGCCCAATAGCCCTATCTTCTTGCATGCTGAAGGTGGTTGAACATATGATTAAAAACCGTATTGATTGGTATGCAGAACATAATGAACTCCTTTCGTCCTCTCAATTTGGTTTTCGCAAAAAGAAATCTGTTTTTGACAACCTGAGTATTCTTACCTCAGATATTAGAATATCTCTTTCTCTCGGTAAGTGTACTGCAGCAGCCTTTATTGACATTCGTGGTGCGTATGACAATGTGAGCCCTATCTTATTAAAATATAAGCTTATAAAACTGGGTCTTCCATTAAAATTAGTACAACTAGTCTTTAATATTTTATGTGAAAGGACGATCTTAATAGATGGTCCGTCTCATAAATTAATCAGAAATCTTTGGAAGGGACTCCCGCAAGGTTCGGTCCTCAGCCCCCTTCTGTATAGTTTATTTACTGCTGACCTTGAAGAGTCCATTCGAGAGATATGCTCCATACTCCAATACGCGGATGACATAGCAATTTACTGCTCTGATAAGGATATACATGTTGCTTTAAAGAAGCTTGCTAGAGCTCTCTCGGGGCTCAACTCCTGGCTTATCTCCAATGGACTCGAAATGGCCCCCTCAAAAAGTCAGGCCATAGTTTTCTCAAGAAAACATCGTATTTCCCAGACGTGTGTCACATTTGATGGCTTCAGTATCCCACTCGCCAATGAAATAAAATTTTTAGGCATTATCTTCAATAGAAAATTAAATTGGGCCTCCCAAGTAAACTCCATGGTCTCTAAGTGCGAAACGAAATTGAACCTCCTCCGTGCGACATCAGGTGTATGGTGGGGATCTCATCCTTTAACTCTGAAACTCATGTATAATGCCTTTATCCGGAACCATATAGATTATGCTAGTTTTTTGCTTGATCCTCTTCCGAAATATTTAGGAATAAAACTAGACAAAATTCAGTCAAAATGCTTGAGGTTGATTATTGGAGCCATGAGATCATCTCCGATTAATGCATTGCAGGTGGAAACATTGGAGCCCCCTCTCGCAATCAGAAGGCAATATTTAGCTGACAATTTTACTATAAAGTGTTTCAGGGTCCCCAACCACCCTATTCTTGCTATTTCTCAATCCCTCCTTGATCTCACAAAGTCAAGTGCATATTGGAAAGGCAAAACTCCTCCTCTTTTGACTCGGAGCTTCTCCAGATTGGGGAGTTTCATCCCTCGAGTTCAATCAAACCCTGTTCTCCCTATCTACAAATTTCCTTTTTCTAATCACATTTTTTCCCCTAAAGTCATTTCCTTGGGAATTGACAAATTCACTCCTAACCCTAAGAGAATATTTTCTGAAATAATAAATAAAGAATGGTATGGCTGGACTCAAATTTTCACTGACGGATCCAAACTCCAGGCAACCGGCTGTACGGGTGCTGCGTTTTATTGTCCAAATGATGGTATCCAAGGTATATTTCAACTCCCTAAAGAGACATCCATTTTTACTGCTGAGTGCTTGGCAATCCGAGAAGCGCTAAAATCATGTAAACCAAAACAATCAAAGAAGTGCCTTATTCTTTCAGATTCCTTAAGTTCTCTGCTCAAAATTAAATCCAGCCCCTTTCGGCACCCTGATGATCAGATCTGCATGGAAATTCGGAGTATAATTCACGACCTTTCCTTGGATAAATTTGAAATTGTTTTGGCTTGGATTCCGAGTCATGTAGGCATCCCTGGTAATGAAATGGTAGACTCGCTGGCTAAAAATGCAATCTCACAGGGGGATGCCACATTTTCCACTATTCCAGTGAGCGATCTTTTCAATATTACAAGAAACGATGCCGCACTTCAGTGGCAGTCTCATTGGGACCTCACTAAAATGTCAAAAGGTCGACACTACGCCGCTATTCAGCCACTTATCCCATCTCGAGCCTGGTTTCACAGGATCAGATTGAGCAAGAGGGAGACTTCAATGGTTTGCCGAATGCGTCTGGGTCATTGCTCTATCCGCTTACACCTTGCAAAAATTCATGTTCTTAACTCTTCAATCTGTGAGTGTGGACAAGAGGAGGAGGATTTGAACCACTTGTTTTTCAATTGCATTTTAAATGTCGGTACTCAGTCCTTACTCCAGGATCTTGCAGATCTTAATGTCCCTTTCCCTACAAATATCCAGCTCTTGCTTACAGACTGCCGACGGGAAGTATTGAAAGTGTTACTACGATTCTTAGAGAGTAATTGCATTGAGCTGTAATGTTTATGTCGATGACCTATTGACTAGTTTCTGGCAATAACATCCTTTTACTGGGTGACAAGCCATTAAATTTAAAAAAAAAAAAAAATCTCTCAAGATTTTTCTAGGTATCTACAGCGTCACAAGACAGACATACACGTGTGGATCCACCATCGGGACGTTTCGTTGATAGCACTACAATGGGATCCGAAACGTTGGCCAAAGAAAATTCTACATTGAAGATGGAGATTGGATGCGAAAATATGTTAGGATCAACTGACTTATATGAGGACCATATAAGTCAGTAGTTCAAATGGACAAAAATAAAAATTAATCAATTAATAAAAATAAGGACTACATATATGGTCGATATATTCACGGAAACATAGAGGGTTGCTACAGCTTAGTGGTCAGAGCACCGGCCCCGGAAAGGAGGTGACCTGGGTTCGAATCCCAGTATTAACCTAATATTTTTTCGTGAATTAGATTTTTCTCTTTCTAATTGATTAATTAATTTGGTTATTAAATATTTCACAGAACTTTGTTCTGAAAAATTACAACTTCACAAATATGAATGTGTTATTGAATATATATCAATCAAAATGTTTATTTTGGAAGATTATGACCAGTTAGCTACATGGCGTAACAAGACTGATTTGCTTTCATTATATTTGTTATTTGTACACAAAAAAATACGTTTCAAGCTACTCGTATTCAAAAGTCGATATTATATCTCGTTTGATTGATTTCCCTAATGGCTTGGAAATTGACTTTTTAATCGATTAGAAGGCTAATTTAATGATGATAACGTTGCCGTCGCTAAGTACGTGTGGTTTCTTCGTTATCTTATCTTACTCGAGTACATGTGAGGAGTGCATTTCTCGAAACATTAATTTATAACAGAATTACGACAAATAATATTCGTTACCTATTAACGCCGCGGAAAATTTCAGTAGTACAGGCCGAAGTCGTGATTTCGGAATGCTGATTCGTGGTTGTGTTTTCAGTCTAGTTTTAAAAGACCCTCACATAAGAAGCTAGGTAGTTATTTGAATGAATTGTTGCATTGTAAATATTAGAAAAATGGGTGTCTAAAAATGCTAGTAGGTCGACAATAATAAATACAGTATTCCACTGATAGTCTTTTAGCAAACTTTTGGTAAATTCATTCTACACAGGCTTCAATTAGACCATTGACACGTTTGTCTGAGAGAGTGCCTTGTATGAAAATCCAATCATACCTGCCTAACAGATTCAAAGCAACAGGTGGCATTCTTTGTGTTACTTCTCAAATGTTTACTTCATTTTTTGTACCTTTATTAATATGTTGAATTACTCAGTACATTTGAATAAATATCTGTAAGGATATGATTTTTTCATTTTGTTAACAATACCGCGTACATTGTGTGTCTACAAATAAAATAGACACAATAATCATAAACTTGTAAAAATATAAAACTTACCTATACCACAGAACAACGTTATAGGGTTGCCCCAAATCAATAAGCAAGTAATGCAAAACCACAGGGCGGTAATTTTAAGGAACACTGAACTTCAGATAAAGGCAGAAAGGTCGAGTAAAAATAAAAAAAATCTGGAATATTTTTCCATTTTATTTTGATGATTAAAAGAATTTAACATTATTTTAATTGGGATTTAACTGAATCCAAAAGGTTTATATATATTACTATTGTATAGCAGTTTACCTAGCCATGCAAGTAAATATGACTTAATTTTATAATAGGTACTGTGATAATATAATACAGAAATAATACTGGCTACAAAATATTAATAAAGAGTTCGGTATTAAGAAAGGGCGCCTTGCAGAGAAAACATAGAAATTGCAAGAGCAATGTAAACGGGAGGAAATTCTAAAATACTTACTATGGAAGTGTTTTAAACAATGGCGAAATATGAAAGAACCTGAATGAAATTGCTTATCTAAAGTTTTAATAATATAAAAAATCAATATTCAGGCTAGAAAATGCTGGCCTGTTTCTACAAATGCAATAATGCGTTTGTAGAAATAGGCCAGCATTTTCTAGCCTGCCTAAGGGCGGCACAATGTCTAGGGACAGCCCTATTTTTGAAATCGTCCCGTCTCGAGAGTAATTATTATACAAATCGAGTTGAAAGGGAATATTATATTCTCTGGTTTCCCACAACAATGTGTGGCGTGAAACAATGGCCGTATCACAGCTCGGATCGCATATTCATAATGGAATATTCTAGATGATAAATGAAAACATGCTCGTCGCATTCGGCAGCCATGTTCGACAATAGGTATATGATAGGGATTACGGTTGATTTGATTAGTAAAACATTAACATTTTGAACGCAAATTGATCAAATTGAAGTATCTAGGGTCTCTTCTATCAGAAAAAATTGTTCTCTCACGACACTCATTACGACATTCATTTAAGAAGAAATAAATACTGATTCGATATGCTTGTTGGTCAAAGTTTATGCCCAATTCTAAAAAATTATTCGCGTGTGAAATAAAAGTCAAAACTTATTTTTCATTTCGAAATGATATCTACATATACATCGAAAGAACGTGTCGATGAATGACAATAACGGGTGAGGGATGATTTAATCCATGTTTTGATTCCAATAGCAAGAGGGGAGAATATGAAAGATCGGAACAGAGATGTTTACAAAAATATTACTAAAATCATTAACAGGTGGTATTCTCAAGTCACCTATTAATCTGAAAAAAAAATCGAAAGTCGAATATATCCATTCAACGACGAGATATCTTTCAGAAAGTACGAGACAGTACGGAAGGTTCCAGCAGCGGGCTGGGATCAGAAATCAGAAGCGTGTGAAGAGTTGAAGCGGTCCTGCCCGCGCGCGGTGTGCGGCAGGCCCACCAAATATGAAACTGAATATCTCCGGAGTGTTATATTTAGAATCTCCCGCCGAGATGTCGCGGGTGCATAACCCAACACGGCGGAACAGCCTAATAAGAGCACAAGTCACTTTTCAACAAGGAACAATCTGTGACATCAGTTTTAGGTCTTTTTTGTTTTTAATTTTAAAAAGTAGAGCTGTAATCAAGGAATGTCGCATCAGTATTTTTAAATTAATCTAAATGCTTTTATGCTATGAAAATAGGACTAACTTGCTATTGTCCTGAAAGGGGAATCAAATCGCCGACCATTGGATCACTAGGCGAGAATCGTGACCACTATACCACCAAGCTACGCATTATATTAGCACTTTTATTGGACGTCTACATCGTATTGTATGAAATAGGGATATGAAATGAAAGTAGTAATAATGTTGTAATCATTATTAGTAACCCAGTACTTATGAAACTAGACGTTACCCTGAATTTTTATCAATTGTATCCGCTACCGGGTACGGTTGGCAAGAGTTGAAATACGCAAAACTAAATTGATTTATTAAAAACTTGACTTTATTGATTAAGTAAAACTATTCAAAGGATTAATGACATGGTTTGGTCATGTGGAACGGATGAGCGAGGAGAGGATGGTAAAGAAAATTTATAAGGCGTATGTTTAAAAGGCAGCAGACCTGTTGCGACCAGATAAACCAAATTTTGAAGGACAGCGTGCATGAGAGAATGTATGATAGTGGATGAGGCAAAAGTTGTGTGCCAGGACAGAAGAGTCCTCTCTGCTTCACCTACGAGAAAAAAGGCGTGATGATTGGTAAGTTAACACTTTATTGGCGTTTCTTGCGAGAAATCACTAAAATAATATACGCATGAGGATCTTCGTTTGTATTCCTCATCCTCAGTGAGAAATAAATAATAATATGTACCGATAAATGCAAATTAAAATATTCAATCCATATCGAACAGTTTGATTTGCGCCATGGCGTATGCACAACCAATCCTTAACAAGTTACAGATGTTACACAACAAACATTACACAAGGATACGTCACAACGTGGTTATTGACAGTTATATTAATTCCTAAAGCCATGCATTCACTAGGGGACAAATCGCGAAACATTCCGCTCGGCATGTCGCATCAACATCTACGCTCATGTTTCGGGGACAATGACGCGGCCATTTGACGTGTACACACCGGGACTCGCATATCTTGTCGCGGAAATGTCACCCGATGAGCTTATGTTGACAGCTGCGGTATCTCATTTGGCGAAAACGGGGTTCCGCGCAATTCGAAATGTTTTTTTGGGTCGCAATTTCAAATAAACGAGGTTTTACTGTAGTAAATTGAATATTATTAAAAATAAGGTCCTTTTTGCAAATAATTATTGTTTTCCAGACGTCGCGGAAATATATCGCCCTATGAGGTTATGATGATAGCCGCGTATCTGTTTATGTTAATGAGTTTATCAAAAAGCAAGAGGAGAAAAAAGAGGAGAATGCGAAATTATTTACTGCAAAGAGAAAGAAGGACGGACATTCTATGCGATCTTCGATCGATACAGCTCGATGAGTTCAAGAACGATTAAGTTTCCCCGCATTGTCATCTTGACAGATACAGCGCATGCGTATTCACTTGCAAACATACCACGTGGTACTGACGCTCCGCGGAATGTTGCAGTGAGTACGCTCGGGTACCGTGCGCATGGCAACGTTGCCACGGCACGTAGAAATGCCGCGCTATGTTGTGCGCGAGGTCGCGGAACAGTGCACGACGTTGCAACGTCACGTAGACTCTATGCCGCGTGTGCTGTTGAGGGACAATTTGTCCCCTAGTGAATACATGGCTTAAGACATTAACGACCCAGCAACATAGTCGGAATAGCGGGATCCTGAATTGGCACATCTAAACTCAAAGCCGGAAAAGCGGCCCAGAGACAAAGTATTATTTATATATTTATGTATTATAATTAATTACTCAAATGAACATCCATTCGAATGCCATCTAGACCAACTAGAACTAACCTCGCACTGAAAAAATAAAACATTTTTCTACACAGCCTCCCTGAAATTCAATACCCACTTCGAAGAACGTAATTAGTATTAATCAAAACGACAATTAGTATCTTAACATTTTAATATTATTATATATCACACAGTTTTAATCCCTGGTACCTAATCCCAGTAATTAATGGTAAAAAAAAATTAATGGTAAAACTCATATAATTACTACAACTCACGAGTATATGTTAATCTAGTGGATTCGTGTAATTGGTAAAAGGCCGATTGTTTCAACTTGGTTTATGATAATAGTTCGTTTATTGTATAGATTTTTACTAAAACGGGTTGTTTGATTGATGGAAAACACGAAAATGTATGCCTTAAACGAACGACTATTACAAACCATACAACCGGTCCTATTCTTTCTGTGCCTCGTGTTTCGTTCTACTTGTGGAGGACCTAGGCTTGCCGGGAATCAAGCCACCCGCGTGACCAATCAGAAGCCAGATGCGACCGCCGAGGTCCCGGCCGCTCGCCGGTACAAGCACCACTCCTCCTTCGCGATGCCTAGTCGAGATGCTTTACTTATTGTATGTACTTCGCGACTAACTCAATTGTAAAACTTTCTCTTTGATAAATCTACATTATAACTGTGAGTATTACTGGCCACCCACTTGAATGTACAGAGAGATACCCAAACTGTATCTCTCTATACAATCCACACGCTACGTTCGCGTACTGCATTCACACCACTTTAGTAGTCAACATTAGCATGCCTTCAGCGAATCCACATAAATGTGGAGAACTTGTTTCTTACAGATGGATATGATTCTCTATTCACACAAACACGCGTCTTCACCTTTCTTCTCTCAATCCAACCAATCTGTATATACTTGTACCTTTCTGTAATCTTGTAATCTTTATGACTCACAAATAAATTAAGATAGACTAGAGCTCTTGTTACTCTGTGCTTTAAAATCCATCGCGTCACTATCTCCAGCTTAGCGCGCCCATGGCGGGGTGTGAACTGTACAAGAAAGTCACCAGATTCAACATTTGTGTCAAATTGGTAAAAAAAAATCGATAGAACATTCAAAAATGGTGTTCGCACAAATCTCACAAAATATTCATACAGAACTGACGAGCGAAGGAATAAATTCCCGCGTAATATCTATTTTTATGCCAGAAAACTGGTTCAGGCGCTATCTGTCGGGATCGACCTCGGTCTCTGGAGGTTGCCGCATTGAAGTCGACGCTACAGTTAGAAGTTATAAAACTGCGCGAAACAGTGTCAAGTCTAATGCAGTTTTAATTGTAACGCTACATCGCTACTCCCACAGAAACGCGGAGCAATCTATTTCAGTGGGCACGGGAGAAATATTTCGAAAAAGAAAACATCGTTGATATAAAATCTTGGCACAGAATGAACAGTGTATCTAAAAATGAAGAGGCTTATTCCCTTACTTTCTTTGTTATTTCATTATTCACAGCAATGCTTACTCAGTACTCCGTGTAAGCGTTTTAGCGTTTGACATGTTTGTAAACAAGATTGTATTTGCCATTATCATACACAGAATGGGAATTGCATTCTGTCATGTGTCATACGATGCACGCACGGGGACAGATTTATCGTTGAAGAGGCCTTGGCCGCATATTGAGGGCCCCAAAAAACATAGTACCTACTCTTTTTGTTTTTTCTTAAAAAACTCACTTCACTAAAATATAACAAGTCTCTATTGAACTGGGCCATATATAGTACAGACAATAGAATAGTATGTGGTAGGTATATATTTTAGTTATCAATGTTTATTAATTACGTTCGATGTTCAAATATTTAATTGTGTTGGATTTATCTGTACAATTTTCTTATGGTGCCACCTATGCGAAAAATAAAAAGTACTTAGGTATTCTACGCTGGTTTCCGCTCGATTAAAGCTTCTCTGAAACACAATGGCTATCTTTTCACCAAAAATTTTCGTTCTTAGATCACAATACCCGTGTAGTGCTTTCTCACGAATTGCCTTATCTACTCAAATGGTATCATATCTTATTATCTCGTCAAATATACTCGTCAACTTATCAAACTTTTCTGAAAAATTGATCAGGTAGATCAAAGTAACGTCATATCCGCCATCTTGCATTAAAATGGCGGCGAAAACTAGATAAAATATTGGACCTAGAAATAGTAAAAGCACGTTTACAGACAGAGACCAAATCTGCTCTGATTTTTGATATTAATAACTGGACAACTATTATTTCAATTCTATTCCCATTCCCATAATGTTATTGTGCACAACGTCTGGCTTAGGAAATCGCTTTTTCGATTGTTTTGTATCACAGATATTAGATGCAGCGAGACAGCAGACAACTAGTGACAATACATTGTCAAAGCAGTAATTTGCATACATGCGCATGATACCTAGAATGTACCTAGAATGAGTAGGGATTGCGTGGGTAGGCCTTGATACACATACGTAAAGATGTAGCTGTGTATATAAAACAAGCGAAGAATGCTGCGTGTTCTATAGAAGCTCCATAGGCGGCTTAACGAACAAACTTTACAATTGTAGGTACTGTTGACAGTTGGCTACGTTCGGCTATGATAATTGACGTCTCATTTTGATACACACAGGTAATTCGATCATCAATAGAGCTCTGATAGCGCAAGGATGAATCAAAGATGTGGAAATCTCCACTGAGATAACTATACTGATCGAGTTCTTCCACTATTCAAAAATATGTCCGAAACGTCTTGGATCGAGATAGTCGAGGAGGGAATTACGTGAATTACTGACTTGAGGAAAGTGAAAAGGAGTAAAAAAAATGTTTATAGACTTCGTGTAAGACAAGTAATCGTACCCTCGGGAAATTTCTCACAGGCTAATGGGCTTTTTCGTGACATCTAGTTGTTATAAATCTGTAATTTTTAATCAACATAATATATAATTCTCCTTAAACCACAATTTATAAAAGCATTTAGGAGATACATATACATGCTTTCTACAAACTTTGTCACTATGTGGCGTGTATGTACAATAAAATCTAAATAAGTGGGGCCCTCTACACGAACAACGTTATAGTAAACCTAAGCTATTCTGAAAATGATAATATTCCAAAAAATATGATAACTCAAAATAAGACCGTTTAATATTTAAAGTTTAGTTTAGTTAAACCACCACCTGACAAATGTATATTCTACACGAATATACATTTGTTACGACTGGGCCACCATTAATCCAATGATTCCAACACATATTAAATGTGAATACAATAAGATCTCGTCTAGCGCTTAGGATGCGTTCCTAAACGATAAAGCGCTAAATGAAACAGCGTTAAACGAGGTCAATACACGCGACCAAAAATTAACATATTTTACTTTAATTTTAAATTATTTTATATTAATTTGTATAATAATACTTATACGTTACATAACACAAAGTACATTTTTATGATGAAGGTCCTGGCCCTTCTGAAATTCTTGATTTTTTGCGATGAAGTTGTCTAAACACTTCGTCTCGCTTTTGCACTCGTTTCAAAATCTGGATCATTGTCTACAATTTGATCAACGATTTCGGCTATCGTTAGCAAACTTTTGCTTTAAAAATTATTAAGTTTTAATTTTGAATGCAAATCAAGAAATATAAATTTTATTGATTTTTCACAACAATGTCGATGATTACAGCACACAAACGGGTTATATCGAAATAGCGTTAATCGAGGTAGCGAAAACAAGTTCATATCGTACATCAAAATTGCCAATATTCGAAAAACATGAGTTCAACGAGATTCCTATAAAAGGTAAAATAGAAATCTATCTAAAACTAAGAGTTCACAGTGTTCCATCCAAGGCGGGAAGGAATTTTATCGCCGCGCGCCGCGTAATATTCACTGGTGGCATAGCTATGCGCATCGCGGGGGTCCAGACGGCTAGGGTTGAAAAACCCATATCGAAAGTTTTTTTGTACTGTTTAATAATTTTTTTTTCATGTAATACCATTATTTTTGTGAACTGTAAACGGTGCCAACAGTAAACAGTAAACCACTGATTTAAATTAATTAATGTTTTCATTTTAACTTGCTTGTTTTTGTTTTCCTTTTTATTATTTAGCATTTACGTTTACAAGTCATGCCAAACTGCACGGTAGTTTTTTTTAAGGACAATGGGATTCTTTACTCAACAAATCTTTATTATTTAGTTTACGTGGCACAACGGCACAAGAGGTCATAGCACGATGGAGTAGATTCAGAAGGAGATTCTGGAGAGATCATGTAGCCAGAATGGACAGTGACGTGCTCGTGCATACAGCAGCGAATAAAATCCCCACTGGACGACGCCCACGGGAAAGACCACCGAAAAGATGGAGGGATAGCTGGACCTCGTCACCTCAGGAGGCGTAGTTTTCTATATCACAGATCTAGTAAAAGAAAAGAAGAAAAGGCCCAACGAGTTCTCTTGTTCTTTCCTCATAGTCGTTGTTTATGATCGGTATTCTCATTATTCGACCCGAATATCGGGTTGAGTAGCTGTGATGGGGGTCAGTATTTATACTCGCTTAATTTATCATTTGTTCTACAATTATATTTTATAATACTTTTTGATCAACTGGTGAGTGATGTTGGTGGATTTATCCTGATGATCCTTGTACATACACTTATCGGTATAGTGGTTAAGATATTTGCCCAGTGATCCAGCGGTCGAGGTACGAGCCTCAAATCAGGTGACCACTAGTTTATCTCATTTTCATAGCAGCCGCATTTACATTACTTTGAAAAAAAGTAAGAATATTGATGTTACAAGTAACATGTAAGCACTGAAAGATGAAAGTATATAAAAAAATGTTTATTAAAAAAAATTTGATTTATATTTTTTAATTTGTCTTCCAAATTCAAAGTAACCCGTAATAACCGTCAAAACAATTAGTATCAATACTCAAAAATCACTATTTTTAGTATCCTAAAAGCCTTAAGTGACAAAATGTTCATAGTTCGTTTAAAGCATAGATTTTTACGGAAACGGATCGTTTGATTGGCGCAAACGCAAAAATCTATGCTTTAAACGAACTTTTACTTTGATCCAACTTGAAACAACCAGCCCTTAGACTCGCATTTCTAACTGCAATAGTTATTTCACAATTAAACCTTTTTTTTTAAATCTTAGTAGGAATTGAAACGTCGGCCAGAAAGGTCATACAAACACGGCAGAATATCCCAGAAAACTCAGGCCAGAAGATAACGAATTTTTGTTTATTATCATTAAATTTGTAACATTTGCGTTGTGACACTGTTTTCTACGGATGTGAAATGATACACTCTTATGTGAGTGAAATATTAATTCGCCTAATTGATGAGTTTTGATTAAATATAAATAGCAAAAATAAATATAAATCAAATATCCTGCGGTGTGAGAATTAATAAAAATATACATTCTTCTTGCAAATGTATTTTCATATTATATTTTCTCCGACTTGCGGTTCGTATGTGCAATGTTAACTGTGAATATTGTACGAGTCTAATTTAATCAGAGCGATAAGATAAACGCTGTAAGGCTGATAGCTGACACTCGGCGGGTAACCACAAAAATCGATAACAGCAAATAAGACGGCCACGCTAATTAACAAAACAAGTTCTAAAAACGCTTCGAGTGCATGTACACATACAAGTTTATGTACACACCAATACCAACAATAGTCTTCGCGGTGTATTAATTACAAACTTAAGACTGTTGGTCTCTTCCATCTTGGAGATGCAGCACCCAGCTGAGGTTTGTATGTGTGGTTATGTATGTATCATCAGAATAGACGCTTACCGAAGAATCGATAAGGCGACTTGAAGCATTCTAGATTATAGGATCTACAGAAGAATACTCAAAATAAGTAATTAAAATAATGAAAATCCGAAAACTTCCATATCTCAGACATGTGATGGATGAGACATCCAGAGAAGTACGAGATCGCGCACCTTATAATGCAGGGAAAGATTGCTGGAAGTCGAGGTTCTGGAAGAAGGAGAACATCATGGCTGAAAAATCTATGACAATAGTTTGGCCAGTCTATTGTAGAGCTATTCCGGGCAGAAGTAAATAAAGTGATGGTAGCCAACGCCCGTTGAGCGGATAGGGAACAAGAGGAAGTGTGGTTATGGAGACTCACATTTATTCGACATCGTGTATTACGTACCAGTTAGAGTTTACATGTTAAATCTGTCGCCTCTTGTCAACGACTGTTTAAAATTATTTTCGCAGGTAACCAATATTATCTACCGGCCATTCCCCTGTCTGCGGTCCGGGGACCGCGCCTTCTAGGCGGAGGGAGTTTGTTCGCGAGTAAAAACCAAGTTTACATAAATTAAATAAATAATACTTGTCATATATTTACTACACCATCTGTTCGTATACTTGGCGTTTACAAGAAAATATGCGATATTAAAAAAAGTAAAGTTGTCGAGTTCATTCAATCATAGAATACCTATGTATATTATACATACATCTTAATAACTTTATACAAAATAAAATTTATCGGCTTACTATAAAATCCCATACCGTTAAATACATCTAAACCAAATTTGCATAGTCACTCTTTAGGATACCGCATTAGCTAACATTTCTAAATCATTTAAAATTTAAAGAATGAGAATAATTATTTAGGAATAATTATTATTATCATATCTGTGACTTTATTATAATATTAAAAGAACGTGACAATATAAAATGCTGAATGGTTTTTGCAATAAGGTTTATGCTTTTATATAACATTAACTGTGCCATCGTCCTGACGAAACTACAATGGTATTGAAAGCGGGGCTAAAAATAACTAATAGTTGGTGCAACCTCAAAATTAACACAATAAACGCATTTTTTTTTCAATACAAATTCAATTTTTTAAGACAATCTGCCGTATTCTCGACAACAACGACCTAATAATTAGTAAAACATAAAGTAGACGGGACGTCCGCGTAATATTTCTATGAGAAATGTCAAGACATCTTTCAAACGTCAAAATTTACGAAGCGAGAGTGTTATACAATAGCAGTCAAGTCATATTGCTATCTTTAGAATAGCCCCAATTGTGGGTAAGTACTGTTCCAATCCGTTCCATATTCCAAAAATAAATGAAACAAAACGCATTTTTTAAAATTTAAATAAAGCACGTGGACAAGGGAAAACGTCTTCGCTCCCATCCCCAGCGAGATTACTCGCCACGAGGTACTCTGCCTGCATTGACTAGGGCTGGCACCGCAGGTACCAATTAGGATTAATGTAACAACATAACAAAGAAACAGGCATTTAAAAAAAATATATCTTTATTAGTTGAAGATCTCATCTTCAAGCATCGTGATATTTTTTCTGCTTGTGAACTGCATTTCTACAATCTTGGGCCTTGTTTGGAAGGACGAGTAGCGTGTCTCGGAGTTGATCTGTCCATCTTACTGGACAAGGTTTTCTCGCAAACGAGCGGTCCTTGCACATACCCTGTTATCATTATCAATCTCTAGGTTGTCTTCCTCTCTTCTAGCGACATGCCCAAGTTATCATAGAATCATTTTCTTGCATGTTGTGAAAAACCTTTATTTAGTTCGGAGTTCCTGAAGAAGAGACATTCGTTCGCCTTGCAATCCACGATACTGCGTGAGCAAATAAAAACAAAATAATAAATGTAACATAACTAGTTCACATTATTTTACAGAATCCTGCCTAAATTATGAGTCGAAATCCACAGTAAAAACAATTATAGTATAAAAGCTTTTGTGTATATGAATGTATATTAGGTCCTTACATATGAAATTGACGTTTTGCCGTACTGGCAAATTTGATCTCAAATATCTTCTCTTTGGTTAGGAATTCCAAATCCAAATTTATACAACTATTTACTCATGTATTTGTGTTTTGAAAATTATAATTCATTTGTTTTTTCCTCAATTGTTTTTTTCTTTGCGTCACTCAGTTTACAAAATGAAAAACTTGAAATATCGCGTTATTTACGAGTACGAGTTCCACCGTGGCACCAGTACTGCAGAAAAGGCTCGAAGGATTAATGATGTGTCTGACGACGGTGCCGCAAAAGAAAACACAGTGCGTTTTTGGTTCCAACGTTTTCGTTCTGGAAATTTCGACCTGCAGAACAAGCCCCGTGGACGGCCGGAGACCAAAGTTGATAATGAAGAATTGAAGGCTATTGTGGAAGCGGATCCATCGCAAACCACATCCGAGTTAGCTGAAGGCTGCGATGTTAGTGATAAAAATGTTTTAATCCACTTGAAGCAAATTGGTAAGGTGAAAAAGCTTGAATGGTGGGTACCTCACGAATTGAGTGAAGCAAATCAACAAACGCGCGTTGACTGCTGCGTTGCATTACTCAACCGGCACAATAATGAAGGGATTTTAAATCGAATCATTACCTGTGATGAAAAGTGGATCCTGTACGATAATCAGAAGCGCTCATCGCAATGGCTGAACCCTGCCAAACCAGCCAAACCACGCCCCAAGCGAAAATTGACTCCAAAAAAGTTACTTGTGAGCGTTTGGTGGACTAGTGCTGGTGTCGTTCACTACAGCTTTCTTAAATCTGGCCAGACGATTACGGCAGATGTCTATTGTCAGCAACTGCAAACCAAGATGGAAAAGCTAGCTGCTAAACAACCGAGGCTGGTTAATCGCTCTAGGCCACTGCTGCTTCATGATAACGCTAGACCACACACTGCACAACAGACGGCTACCAAATTAGAGGAGCTTCAATTGGAATGTCTAAGACATCCACCGTACTCTCCGGACCTTGCCCCAACAGATTACCATTTTTTTCGAAATTTGGATAACTTCTTGCAAAGGAAAAAATTCAACTCCGATGGGGCAGTCCAAACCGCCTTCAAAGATTTTATTGATTCCCGTCCGAATGGTTTTTTTAGTAAAGGGATCGATGAACTACCTATGAGATGGCAAAAGTGCATAGATAGCAATGGTACAAACTTTGATTAAATAAATATATTATAATAAAAAAAAATCGGCTTTATGTTCCTCCCATACTAAACGTCAATTTCATATGTAAGGACCTAATATAAAGAGGAACTATGTATTAAAGTGACTTCAACGTTGCATTAATATTTCTAACTTATCTTCTGAAAAACGATGGACTGTCATTAAATGTTGAATATTATAAATTCATTCGTTTTAATTAATTAAAACCTTGCGAAAAAATTTGGTTTCAATATCTACAAGATTTTGAATGAATTTTGAATATTCGATATAAGTTTCGTTAAAGATCTGATATTTTTCACAGAGTTTTTTCTAAAACTCATAATTTAGACAGGAAAACATAAAAATTGTGCATTATATCTAATACGTATGTAGCAGTGGCGTGCAGTGGGTATAAACTTAGGTTATGCTGTGACCGACTATATATATATTATATTTGAAAAAAATAAATACGCATATACCTATGTATATGGGTATATACATATTTTGTATTTTTTTAAATTGTTTATAATGAACTATTCACAGTAACTTTAATCTACGAAAATAACTGCACTATAAAAGAAGTATTGTGAACACGGATTTTTTTAAATAAATAAATATGCACACGGCAAAAATTTTCAAAATATTTCGGAGACGATTTATATATAATTAAATCGGGAATAAGATAAAATTCAAATATACGTTTAACTTCACAAAAATAATTCAAAGATTTTATTATATCCTCGCTGGCAAAGTCGTCGTTAATAAATATTTCCATATTGCGTATAAAAACGTACATTTTATGAACTTTCTTTATAAATTACCATAAACTAATTCATGTAAATAGAAATGGATCAAATTTGTACTGTTGGAATTGGAATTAATGAACTCAGTAATTCATATAAAAATAATAAAAGAAAAGAACAAACGGACTCAATATAATATGGAGATCATATTATGATTTGACACATGGAATTCACCTTAGAAAAGAGAAATAGAATTCACAGAAATAGTAGTGTATGCAAACAACTGGAATTTGTAAAAAAATAATTTCTGCAAGTGACGTGCGCGCAGTTCTCACCAGACATTGAACCTTTCGAAGAAACACGATATTTTATGAAAGATTTACTTGTCTACTACAGACATAAAGATGGGTCAATGTAAATTATATAGTTTCATTAGAAAAATATACAGTTCAGGACGAGTTTTTTATCGACTTGACTGGATCTAAGAAACAAATTTGTTGGGCGTAAACAAGTGCGATGACATGAAGTTGGATACAGAAACGTCGGAAATAACTAACCGTAGGCTAGCAGTTTTTTGCTTGTACGCGCTGCACGCTGCACGGTATGTAGATAATATGAAGATATATCAAACTGCAACCTCAACACACTACTGCAGTCAATTTCTCATAGAAGTCCTTCTATTAAAGTGTGTTGGAAGAGAAGCATCCAGATTCCCGGAACCGCGGTGAGGAGACTCACGGTTTAAGTTGGCGGGGCGTGTTTGTGCTGTAATAGTAAACTTCTAAAAGTCAATAAGAGAAACCGGCTCTATATAAATTAAGATCTAAGTAATTCGCAGAGAAAACCAACTCGTTCCTTACGAGGGAGTCAATTCGTACAACTCCCGTCCGTTTGTTATTATATCAACGGTACAAATTAATGTAAACTGATTAAACTGCTGATGTATCTAAATATGGATTTAAATAGAGGCCTATCCAATACAGGGTGTCTCGTGGCTAGTAGTCAAAGCTTCGGGGGAGCCTTCTTCATTTAATTTGGAACAGAAAATATTTTTTACACTTTGGGTGAAATGTCGACGGAGATAAGCGGTTCAAATTTCCGCAAGGTTGTAATCATTTTATTTGACTTGTATCAAAACGAGTAAATTTTTAACACTCGATAAAAATGACTCACGATAATCTAACGCTTTACACAAGATAAGCCAGAAATATTGAAAAAAAATGCAAACTTTATATCGCTTATCTCCGTAACTGTCGACATTATACCCAAAATGTAAATAGTATTTTTTGTTCAAAATTAAATGATGAAGACTTTTCCAAAGGTTTTGCTACTAGATACAACACTCTGTAGAATAAGTAAAAAATCGTCTTTGTTTTATATCACAAATGTAAAATTTACAAAAAAAACTTTTATGAAGTGGAAAACGCTTAGAATGAAAAATCGTTTAACCCAAACCCCAAAAAATGTCGTCACTTTATACAATTGTTTTTGTTTAACGTGAAACAAAAAACGTTTAACACGAAAAACTCGCGCATCTCTTACAAATGTAATAATATACTGGCGCCACACCACGATGTGCCTACTATCTATTTATGGCGCAACATTATATTGACTTCTGATAATAACTGACTGACGAAAGGATGCCGCTCGCCGCCCACCAGTCTCGCGGATTACCATCGGCCGCGTCCTCCGAATTGCTCGCTGTTTACGATCGAACTTTCTGCTGAGCATGCCGTCATCTCCCATTGTTTTAGCAGGACAAAAGTACCTATGGTTTCGAGCTAAAACATTTCCACTGTGTATATTTTTCCTATTTAAATGTGGAGTGTCAAAGTTTTTAATCCTGCTGTAGGAAATCGAACCTAAAAATCTAGACAAAAGGTTCAAAAAAATGTTTTATTTTTATGTACCTACATGTACATAGTATTACAAAAGATAGAATTTTATTAAATATACAGTTCCTTACGCTCATATTAGTATTATTTATAATATCAGCAATATTGATCGTAGAAAGAAACATTTTGAAATAAAAAACGAATCATCGAAGTTTAGCGCTAAAAAAATTGTCGATTTACTAATCGAGATATAGTACCAGCCGGTAGTACCAGACGGTGGCTGCGCGCGAGGTTGGCGGAGGGGGGAGAGGAGAGGCGAGGGGAAGGGCGGTCAGTTTCCCTTTCGCTATTGATCGCTCCAGCCTCCGCCGCCCCCGCCGCGCGCCAGGCGGGAACAATGCGGGAGGCAGGATCTAGCCGAACCGCGTTCCAGGACATTCCCTATCGCCGCGGATCCCCGGAAGGCTCCGACTCCTCGTCGGTCGGATAAGAGCGCCACTCAAATTTTACGAATGATAATTGATTGAAAAGGGGATGAAGATGGATGTCAGAATATTAGATAAGGAAACGGAAAAAATCTCGGGGCCCCAAATGATGATGTATGATGTTTGGAAGTAAATAGTTTCACTATTATCGGACACGTGTCAATAAATACATTAATATAAATATATAACGTAAAAGCCCATCTCTGTCGTGTTACTCCGCTGTATACTTGGGCGCAATTTTCGCAAAATATAATAATTTTCAACATATTTTTAAAAATTGACAAAAGTATCAGAAAACGAAATACTTATTCATACTTGCGTAGGTACTCGTTTTATTAATAAATTAAATAATTAAGAATTTTCTCATCTTTTAAAAGCCTTTCAGAATTATCTGTGTAGTTTTCTGGGCTTTTGTGTGTATCCGGTATGAGACAGAGAAGCTCAAAAAATGCAAATAAAATAAGTAATAAATTAAATTAATAGAGACGAATACAATGTATATTTTAATGTTTTTTTAACGCTTCAACAGGCCAAGAGGCCCAATTACTGAAGTCGTTACATAAAAAAAACACCCAAACTTCAATTAATCACATAGATTTATAATGACCCCACCGGGAATCGAATCCAAAACCCTCGGTGTGAGAAGCCAGTGTCATGCCCACTGGGCTACAAGGGTACCATGACTACGAGGTAATTTAGTAATTAACATAAAGATAATAAAATCCCAGGTATGTGAGGTACGTCATGCAACCTGGGGAAGTCTGTCGCGATATAGTTATATATTAGGTCCTTACATATGAAATTGGCGTTTTGCCGTATTGGCAAATTTGATCTCAAATATCTTCTCTTTGGTTAGGAATTCCAAATCCAAATTTATACAGCTATTTACTCATGTATTTGTGTTTTGAAAATTATAATTCATTTGTTTTTTCCCTCAATTGTTTTTTGCTTTGCGTCACTCAGTTTACAAAATGAAAAACTTGAAATATCGCGTGATTTACGAGTACGAGTTCCACCGTGGCACCAGTGCTGCAGAAACGGCTCGAAGGATTAATGATGTGTATGGCGACGGTGCCGCAAAAGAAAACACAGTGCGTTTTTGGTTCCAACGTTTTCGTTCTGGAAATTTCGACCTGCAGAACAAGCCCCGTGGACGGCCGGAGACCAAAGTTGATAATGAAGAATTGAAGGCTATTGTGGAAGCGGATCCATCGCAAACCACATCCGAGTTAGCTGCAGGCTGCGGTGTTAGTGATAAAACTGTTTTAATCCACTTGAAGCAAATTGGTAAGGTGAAAAAGCTTGAAAGGTGGGTACCTCACGAATTGAGTGAAGCAAATCAACAAACGCGCGTTGACTGCTGCGTTGCATTACTCAACCGGCACAATAATGAAGGGATTTTAAATCGAATCATTACCTGTGATGAAAAGTGGATCCTGTACGATAATCGGAAGCGCTCATCGCAATGGCTGAACCCTGCCGAACCAGCCAAACCATGCCCCAAGCGAAAATTGACTCCAAAAAAGTTACTTGTGAGCGTTTGGTGGACTAGTGCTGGTGTCGTTCACTACAGCTTTCTTAAATCTGGCCAGACGATTACGGCAGATGTCTATTGTCAGCAACTGCAAACCATGATGGAAAAGCTAGCTGCTAAACAACCGAGGCTGGTTAATCGCTCTAGGCCACTGCTGCTTCATGATAACGCTAGACCACACACTGCACAACAGACGGCTACCAAATTAGAGGAGCTTCAATTGGAATGTCCAAGACATCCACCGTACTCTCCGGACCTTGCCCCAACAGATTACCATTTTTTTTGAAATTTGGATAACTTCATGCAAAGGAAAAAATTCAACTCCGATGGGGCAGTCCAAACCGCCTTCAAAGATTTTATTGATTCCCGTCCGAATGGTTTTTTTAGTAAAGGGATCGATGAACTACCTATGAGATGGCAAAAGTGCATAGATAGCAATGGTACATACTTTGATTAAATAAATACATTATAATAAAAAAAAATCGGCTTTATGTTCCTCCCATACTAAACGCCAATTTCATATGTAAGGACCTAATATTTACTGTTACATATCTATTTTTTGTTTACAAAAATTGCGTCGATAAGACTAAATTTCGTCGTAACTTCTTTCTCCTTCTTCCAATACAATATCAAAAATATTATTTCTTCCTCTTCCAATACCATACCCAAAACTTTTTCCTTCGTCTTCCAACACCATATCCAAAAACGTGTCTGACGATCACGTCCAAGGACGGGTAAAATACCCGTCCTTGGACGGGTAATTTACCCGGGTAAACGTAAATATGTAAATAATAAAAATATTCATATCAATGAAATAATTGCAGACTTTATTTGTTTCAAGAATAACAAATAAAAATATAAACTGAGGACACTTGGATATGTAGTTTTCATGTTCTTGAACAAACTACAAAGCACGTTTCGTATAGGTCTAACGACTCGAAAATTAAATGGTAGAACTCAAAAAGTGGTTGATATGATGTGCACCATTACTGAATTATTAATCTGCTATATTTAGATTTCTTTATTTATTTATTATACATTTATATAAATGTTTAAAAGGCTTAAAATTTTTATTTTCTACTGGTTATACAATTAATGAAATTTAGTAACATTGTAACATTGATTGTGAAAAGCAGACAAACGTTTTAAGACGTTTAGTGGGTCTAGTGATATTTAAAAAATGTAAAGAAAATAAATAGATACATAATAATAAAAAAAAACGGTTCGTCGGACACTCGGCTACGGCGGACACGGAGCTAAAGAGTTTCGGGAATTTCAAACTATAATACATACATACCTTACACTTGACAAAATTTCAAAACATTCATTGTGTCGATTTGCGAAAAGCGGTGCGCACTGTGCGGTGGTCGACATTATTTGATAACACGTTTGTTTGATATACCGCTGATAGTAGGTATAAACAGCCCATTCGATAAACACCCACCTCGATGTATGCATATAAACACACACGCGCTTGTAGGTAGCATTGCAAAGTGCATTTTATGTCGCTAAATCAACCGCATGTGTTTGAATTTAAAAAATGATTTGAAAGCGGATCCAGAAAATAAGGCCGGGGTCGAGAGCAACCTGTGATCTGATTATAAATATTCTACGGTACTTTTTGTGTCCGGTTTCTATTTCACGCCCTACCCTTTTCCTTTGTCTGTCCGGGGATGTACTCGGGGTACGTTTCCCGGTTTCCCTTCCCCCGCGCGCCCTTCTTCTTTCTCGTTAGACTCTCGTAATTCATTATTGTACTGGAGTCATTGGACTTCAAAATATTTGCTAACGAGAGAAGATTGCCGGCAATTGCAATTAAATAATATCAACAGATAAATAAAAATATATCTCTTTCATAAAAATAACTTACTTGTTTAACAAATAATGTTTAAATTCGCACTTAAAATCACATAAATGTATTTATTCAAATAACCCTACAAGGTACCTACCTATGCAATTATTATTATTATTATTTACAACCAAATATTTTTTCGATGCACCTACAGATTATTTTTGAACATCTTTCTAATTAATTAATATAATTTTTTTTTAAATCATAAAATTGTGTTCTATATCTGCAACGTCACAATAAAATGAGTTTTCATTACAAAAAAGATATCCGAGAATTAATAAACAATTTTTTTTGTGATTAATTGCATTATATAAAGTTGATAGCACAGACCAACAAAATATATAGACATGAACTAACGTAAATTTTTTGGTCTGGTTCCAATGCGTTTGACTTGATTAAAAAATACTAAGAGCTTGTAAATTTCGAAACAATTATTAAAAAAGCAAAAAAATACTAATAAAAAGTATAATATCGTAGTAAATAAGTCGCGCTTTATTATAAAAATAAGTTTTTACTTGAAGACTCGGCCTAGAACGAAATTTCAAATTAATTATAAAAACAACGTGTATTGTATTCTGTGTTTTCTGTTTACTAGGGGATTTAATTATGCAAGAATAAATACTTTAAATGCTGTATAAATGTGTCTGTATATACAGATATATCTGTACAATTTAATAATCTGTGATTGATAACTATTTAAAACTGAAATAACAGATATAGATGGCGTTTACATAAGACTGCATAATATAGGTATAGTATGTCTGAAATATTTCATAATCTTAAATGGTTAACAAATAAAAAAGTTCCAGATTCTTATCCCGGTGGTAACCAAACATTGATTCGACAAATAATATATTTGTAAATGATAAAATATCCAATTTGTTACACAGACATAAAACGCATACATCCTATAAACAAAAAACGCGTACAAAAAATTGAATTTAATTGATTTTATTTTGTGAAGACTTATGTTTTAAATAAATGAAGCAGCGAAGGCATCTATCGGAATTAATTTCCGTGATGTTTCGGCAAAAAGTCAGTCGAGTCCCTTACTTTGTACTGTATGTTAAAGTCAGCTTTGTACTGTATGTTAAAAAAAGTTTCAAAAGTTTAGGGACGTGTTGGAGCCATGTTGGATTTACGTGGTATTTAAGTGTTATTCTTGTTGATGGTTTTCAGGTGTTTTGTATAGTTCAATGCCCTTGTCTCGTGTTAATTAGTTTATCATGTTTCGGGATTGTTGTAAGTAAATATAATCGTTCGATTTCAATAAAATTTCGGATCATTCAGCCGGCCATTCGCGCCGAGCCGGTAACATTCCAAACTGGCCGCTTACCGAACTGAAATATGTTAATGGCGCGACACCCACCGCAGCTGATGTCTCGGGCATCGCGCCCGACGTGACGCTTTACGGCCGATGTGCATTCGTTAAGAATAGCCGAGATAGTATACTACTCCGCTCGCACCGCTTCCAGCTCGCCGGCACTGTTCGGCTCTCAGTCAGAAAAGTTAGTCTGCTTTGAGACAGCTCTCAGACCCAGGTGAGACAGTCAAATTTAATGCCTTGAACTTTACAAGTATACGCTTTGTCGGAGTGCGTAATGCACTTGCCGTGATAAATATATCGTCCACAACCAGTATACCTATACAGTGAAAGGTCAAGGGGATGTACCGCGGACTAATAGAGAAGTCATGGATTCCTATGTACCAATCGACTTTTATAATGGAATTTCCAATAACATAAAGGATCTCAATAATGTGAAACTATTCCATAAACAACTGAAAAGACTTGTGTTGTGGGGAAGATAAACTGTTCAACAAATCGATGTGTCGACAGTTAATATGTGTAATTGCAAAATTATTTTATGGTGACACAATTATAATTTATATAAAATGACTTTGTAAACACCACTTATTTATTGAAATAAATTCAACATGTTTCGAAGCCAATGGCTTCTTCGTCAGGATTACAAAAATAAAATTTTATTTTGGTTAACCTGACGAGGAAGACGAAACGTGTTGAATTTATTTCAATAAAAAAGTGGTATTTACAAAGTTATTTTATATAAATTAAATTGAAAAACAAAGAGATTTCGCAGGAAGAAGTAAAATGAAACGACACAATATTACGTAATCGTACATATAGTTCTACTTTTGTTACATTTTTGAGTTAATTCTTAAAAATTATATTTTTCTACTTTTGTTATATTGTTATGGGAAGGGCAATTCTTGACGTATAATATGTAATTTAAAAATATTGATAATTAATTTTAAAAAATGCGTAGTGAATAGAATTAAAAAAAGATAGAAATTCCTGCGAGTAAACAGCGTGATGATAACATAGTTAGAAAATAACATTATCAATCAATTCATAATAGAAAAGTATATACGAGGGTGGTCCGATAAGTACTTAGCCTACAAAAGAAAAACGAAAATTTTGGAAAAGTGGCGATTTATTTCTCAATGTAATCTCCTTTTAGCTCGTTATACTTGACCCAGCGATGCTCAAGTTACTTTAACCCGTCTGAAAAATACGTTTTCTTGTGGTCTGCAAAGTAGGCCTCCGTGGCGGTGATGACTTCCTCATTTGACTCAAATTTCTGCCCGGCGAGTGACTTTTTCAAGTTTGGAAACAAAAAGAAGTCGCACGGGGCCAAATCTGGAGAATACGGTGGATGGGGCAGCAGTGCGTAGCCCAATTCCCAACTTGGCCGTGGCGAGGGCGGAGGTGTGAGCCGGTGTGTTGTCACGGTGAAAGAGCACTTTTCGCCAAATGATGCCGTTTTTTCTGCAATTCGGCGTCGAATCGGCCATATAAATCGGCACATTACAGCCCTGTGATCGTTTTGCCCTTCTCCAGGTAGTCGATGTAGATCACACCTTGTGAATCCCAGAAAACGGTGGCCATCACCTTTCCGGCCGATAGGACTGTCTTCCCCTTGTTCGGAGCACGTTCGTCTTTGGTGTGTACCAGTGGATCCATGTTTCGTCGACGGTCACGAAACGATGCAGAAACTCCTTCGGATTGCGCTTAAACAACCTCAAACACTGCGTGATCTCACGGTTTCGCTTGTTGTCCGGAGTGAGCAAATGCGGCACCCATCGCGCTGACAGCTTTCTCGTGCCCAAAATTTCATGCAGGATATGACCCATACGGTCTTTTGAGATGCCTACGGTCTCAGATATCTTGCGCACCTTCAATCGACGGTCTGCCAATACGAGATCGTGGATTTTTGTTATGTTATCCCCCGTGGTAGCCGTTTTCGGGGCACCTGTGCGTGGCTCATCAAAAACCGATGTGCGACCGACCACTCGTTGAGTGGTGACGCAAGTTGAAACTCGTTAAACCAATTTTTGACGGTCGCCATCGAAGGAGAAGAGTCACCGTACACAGCATCCAAGCGCTCTTTGATTTCGCTGCGCGATTTCCTTTCCAAAACGAGAATCAAATCATCGACCGATATTGCTCTTTTTCCATTTTTTTAAAATCCGCGGACACGCCCGCTTCCACACGCGGTCAAAACAAAACTACGAGTCCGATTCGGCTGAAATTTTGATAGTAGCCGTCTACGAGAATGTACTACATGATAGTAAATTACTCTTGCGAAAGTGGCGCCATCGGTCGGTGAGGCTAAGTACTTATCGGACCGCCCTCGTAGGTAACCTTTAGAATAATGCCCTTTGTTGATATATTTGTACATTAAATTCAATAAAAATATAGAACAAAAAATTTCAGTACAGTACAATATGATTACAATGATTCATCAACTGAGTGTCGAATAGGGAATAAACTAATTAATTTATCGGTATCCCCCATGACACACCCGTACTGCGGAGACAAAGTCCCCTGGGCGACTCTGATATGTGCGGGTATGTGAAAGGGGATGAAAGTAGGACAAACTCACATAAAACAAGCCCTTATAAGTAGGACACAGAGCCCATAAATATACCCAAGCCAAAAAAGGTAGGGTTTTAGCTGTACGAATTGCGTAAAGATTATCAAAGTAAACGCCTCGATGTTCGATTATTTATATATCTTAGAGATCGATTAATTTAAGAGTGAAGATCGTGGCAAAGCAGCACACTAATTTAATAATTGTTGCCAAACTTTTATATTTAAAAAAAATAAATTATATGTAATTGTACTTATAGCAACTAGATGTACATAAATACTTTCGTTTCAATTTTTTTCAGGATTAATTTATGATTTTTTTATTTTATATGTAGGTATATACAGGGTGTACCAGAGCTAGCAGCAGAAACTTGGCAAGTAGATTTCTGACTATGTTATGAGTCTAAAATGTTCAAGCAACCATGGCCTAAAATCAATATGGAGATATGCAATATCAAAGTTTGCATTTTTTTTCAATATTTCTTACTTATTTTTTGCAAAAAGTTGAACTATCATTACAGTAACTTATATCGATTATGAAAAATTCATTCCCTCTAATACAAGTCGAATAAAATGATAAAAACCTTGGAAAAATTAAAAAAAGTTATTTTTACAAGGTTTTTATCATTTAATTTAAGTTGTATTGAAGAAAATAAAATTTTCATAATCGATATAAGTCACTGTAATGATAGTTCAACTTTTTGCAAAAAATAAGTTAGAAATATTGAAAAACAATGCAAACTTTGATTTTGCATATCTCCGTAACTATTGATTTTAGGCCATGGTTGCTTGAACATTTTTGACTCATAAGATAGTCAGAAATCTACCGGCCAAGTTTCTGCTGCTAGCTCCGGTACACCCTGTACAATGTTATTTTAAAGCCAAATAATACATAGTTACATCATGCCGCGCTTGTCAAAAAATATATATTTAATTATAATTATTTAATATGTTAACGTTTGTTTGCTGTTTTAAAGCTTTCTGATTGAAATTCATTAACTTGAAACCTGTCAAACTTAAAACGTCAAAATTAACGGCACTTTTAAGTTATTCAAGAAATGTCAAGTTACAGAAATAGCAATATTTATATTTTCGGAATATTTAAGGAGTTTCTACTGAAATTTGCATTCTTAAATACCTTAATTCCATAACCCCTTATCGTTCAATGAAAAACGCTGAGAAAAAAATACAAAGGTAAAATTGAAAAGGCCGAAACAAATTAAGTCATGTCAAATTATTTATGTTGCGTGTTCTTAAAATAAACCTTTTTTATATATAATTTATCGTTTTTTTTCGAAATCTTTATTCTTGTTGAAAAATCGATAAAAATGCAACAAACAATATGACGTCTTTATTTTTTTAAATTTAAATATAAATTTGAAAGTTAAATAGAAATGTAAATTATTTTGAAAGCTGACGATGCGTTGACCTAGAAATTCCAGACGGCAGAATAAGCTGTGTGAATATTATGACGCCAGAGTGCATCATTAGCATTTTCGCTGCTTCGCACAAATTATATTTCCACTTTATAGTTAAGACTGAGATGAGAATACTTAAAATTTTTGATTTTAATTCATTTATTTGTATTCAGCCCTAATACATGTAGAGATAAACGAGGCTCGACATAATTTTGAAATGTGAAAATCGAACGGTACAAGCACACATATGTAATAACTGATAATTAATAACGCCTACGATTAAATCGTCCCACGTAGCATCGAAATGGACAGAGCGAAAATATAAAAATAGTTATTCTAATGGCCGCCGATCGTTATTTAAATGGTATTCTTGTAATTAGCCAGAATACAGTAGGAAAATGGACGCCTAAATAAGACATAAAATGTGGACAGAATATTATTAATTATTATTTCATGTGCAGCGACCGTTTCAATAAGTCGCGAAGCAATCTGCAAGAACCAGCTCACCGAAAATATAAAAATAGTTATTCTAATGGCCGCCGATCGTTATTTAAATGGTATTCTTGTAATTAGCCAGAATACAGTAGGAAAATGGACGCCTAAATAAGACATAAAATGTGGACAGAATATTATTAATTATTATTTCATGCGCAGCGACCGTTTCAATAAGTCGCGAAGCAATCTGCAAGAACCAGCTCACCGAAAATATAAAAATAGTTATTCTAAAATGGTATTCCCAGAATACCGCCTAAATAAGACGTGGACAGAATATTATAATTATGGCAGCGACCGTAATAAGTCTCTGTCAAAAATATAAAAATAGCCATCGTTATTTAAATGGTATTCTTGTAATTAGCCAGAATACAGTAGGAAAATGGACGCCTAAATAAGACATAAAATGTGGACAGAATATTATTAATTATTATTTCATGTGCAGCGACCGTTTCAATAAGTCGCGAAGCAATCTGCAAGAACCAGCTCACCGAAAATATAAAAATAGTTATTCTAATGGCCGCCGATCGTTATTTAAATGGTATTCTTGTAATTAGCCAGAATACAGTAGGAAAATGGACGCCTAAATAAGACATAAAATGTGGACAGAATATTATTAATTATTATTTCATGTGCAGCGACCGTTTCAATAAGTCGCGAAGCAATCTGCAAGAACCAGCTCACCGAAAATATAAAAATAGTTATTCTAATGGCCGCCGATCGTTATTTAAATGGTATTCTTGTAATTAGCCAGAATACAGTAGGAAAATGGACGCCTAAATAAGACATAAAATGTGGACAGAATATTATTAATTATTATTTCGTGTGCAGCGACCGTTTCAATAAGTCGTGAAGCAATCTGCAAGAACCAGCTCACCGAAAATATAAAAATAGTTATTCTAATGGCCGCCGATCGTTATTTAAATGGTATTCTTGTAATTAGCCAGAATACAGTAGGAAAATGGACGCCTAAATAAGACATAAAATGTGGACAGAATATTATTAATTATTATTTCATGTGCAGCGACCGTTTCAATAAGTCGTGAAGCAATCTGCAAGAACCAGCTCACCGAAAACCGCGAACAGGAAGAATTAACAAAAAATATCACAACAAGACAACATTTTCCAAGACGTTTTTTTTATGTTTTATGGCTACGACTGACTATTTAGCACCAATGTATTCTGATTTAGATGCAAGGAAAAAATGCTTTGGGATACGTCTATTTTAAATTTTAACGTAGATTTTTTCAGAAAAATTTGTCACGCTAGAAACAGTGCCTTATAAATATTTTTACTCTCACTTTGTCATTGTTTTTTTTTAATAGATATGCGAACACGGAATACGTGTCATGTCAATATTCTTACTATTTTCAAATTAAGCTAAACACTTGTGCTATGAAAATAGGACTAACTTGCTGGTCTGGAGTGAGGTTCGAACCCGCGAACTTTGGATCACGAGAGTCCTAACCACAAGACCAAGAATTTTATTTTACTCAAAGTTTATTTTCATCATTGTAACAAAAAGGTTTTGGAGATCAGGTATCGATCCCGGCATCACCTTTCCGTATGCTAAGCAATCGCTCATCTATCTTAAAAAAAAAATTCTGCCGTTGTGATGATTTTTCTGTTTGAATTCAATGCACTTATATTTAAAAGAAAAATAAATGAAGATGCAAACACGGAAAACGTGTCGCATCAATATTATTACTGTTTTCACACTAACTAAACACTTCTTGTATGAAAATAAGACTAACTTGCCGATATCCTGGAATGGGGTTCGAACCACCGAACACTGGATCGCTTGGCGAGATTCATAACTACTAGACCAACAAACTACTCTTATTTTTTTGCAAATTTTATTATTTGTACGTTCTTAAAATCAATTTTAATACCAATATTTAATATTATTTAAATTTTTTATTTTTTTATTAAATCTTTAAATTTGAAATAAATAAAAAAATAAAAGTTGTAAAATATGAGAAGAGTTATTTTCACGAAGATTTTTAAAATTATTTTCATCTCTATTTTTAATTAGAGTTATTGTACTGAAACGATGTTTATTTTTTAGATCGAAAAAATATTTTTTATGTAGTGGTGGTTGGTATGTTACATGCGTCTGAGATAAGTGACGTATTTTTTTACCAAGAACAAAATGGCAAAATAACCCATAGGAAGCACTGTCAATTAGCGAAGGGAAAAACTTCATTTCAAAATGAAGACTACAACACACACACGTTCACCAGTTTGAAGACTACAAAGTGTACACTACAATTGTAGTACTACGAAATGAAGTGAAGTAAATGAAGTGAAGTAATGAAGTAATTGTAGTATTAATGAAGTGAAGTAATGAAATGAAGTAATTGTAATAATAAGGAAGTGAAGTAATGAAATGAAGTAAATTAATTTTTAAATGAAATGAAGTATTTTTTTCCCAAATAAAAATTTAGCGAGCTAAAAAAAAAAAAGAGGTCAACGACAAAAATATTTAAATAAATGACGATATTCTCTCCAAAGTAAACAGATTTCTTCGTTCGATTCCAAAAAATTGTGTTTGTAGTTTGTAGTGTGCACTACACATCAAAATGTGCGAAGTGTGCACTTCAATGTAGTGTAGTACTACATTGTAGTAGTGAGTACAGAGCGGACCCATCACTACTGTCAATGTTCGTTTTCCACGAAACCCGATAGGATAAATCTTGGCGCATTTCACGAACTGAATCTCGGTCAGCATCGAGGTGAGCTCCATGACAAATGAATTAAAAGCTCAAGATGTCATGTCATCACAGAGTGAGCGGTTTGGTAGACGGGTGAGTGAGTACCACTTACCATTGGCAGAACGGGTCGCCGGCGAGACTGCTTGCCGATCTTTCTTATTATTCTCCTTACTGGTATTGCCTGCAATCAAAATACTCCATAAATTTTATAAAATAACGCGGTGTCATTATTTATCACTCCGTCAGGTTGAAACACTGATAATGATCGGATAAAATCGTGCAATATTTATTTATATCCGCAAATAAACCTGTTTTTGGTGCCTGCCCTACAATATTTCGGGAGATAATATTGTTTACTTGTGTGAAGGGGGTCATTTACTCTCAAGTGCTATCTAATTACAATAATGTGTATCGAATACATCAATATAATAATAGTACGTATATAAATACACAGATGTTGGTTAAATAAATAATGTAGTTTTCTCTTTTGCAAAGATTGGAAGAAGACGACTATGATTTCGAGAGGTACTGTCCCTCTCGTCACCAAATAAATAACAATTAAATTAATTGCATTTGGGTGACAACCTAGTCAGGTATTTAGAGGGGCGAGGCGTCAGAAGGGGGAGAGGGTTTATGGTCTTTATCGAAACTAGTCATGACAAAGTTATAACTCGGCGGGTTATATTTTTGTAAAGGGGAGGCAGAATTTATATTTCTGTAATCGGTTAGTTGTCATTTTTTTAAAGAAACTGAAATCATACCAGGACGTTGATAAAATTATTTTTATGGAAATTTTTGCGATGAGCCAATGCATTGCTAGTATTGTTTTTATATACATATATCGCTACGCTGAGGCAATGCATTTGTATTATTTCCATATATCGCTGTTAACGTCAAAGCCTCAATTTTCAGACGAATAAATAAGAAATATCATGTTGCTGTCATCTCAAAAATTGCATTATCAACAAACGATGCGACATTACAAAATAAAATAAATATGTGTTATTATTTAATTAAATCACATTTTATTCGTCAAATTTTTTGCCACAAATATTGTATTCGTACTTCCATGGTAGGTATCTAATTAAAGTAATTTATAAAAATATACAGAAAAAATCTTTCAATCCAAAAAATATAGTTATCACCCGATTATTACCAGAAGAGAGATTAAACCAATTAAATTACGATAACCTATAGAAAAGTCGCCAAATTTCATATACATCGCAGTTTAAACGGTTGAAGTTCTGTGCCGGCATTAGAAAGTCCCGATGTGACTTCGCTCCGTAAATAGAAGATGACACACTAAAAATACAGAATTGAGTTTAATTATGAGAAACATTTTAAAATAATATTGTCACGGGTCGTGGCTTTGGGAGACAAATGAAACATTGGAAATTTATTAACGATTTATTAGTTAGAGATGAATTATTTTAATAAATTGACAAAAGTTACTTGATATAAATTAATCTGCAGCACCAATCTCTAATTCACACTACATCGCAATTTATCACTCGTCTATAAACTTTTATTATCACTTGTTAACGTTTTTAATGAAACTCCGCTAAACTATCGCACGTAATAAGGTATTTCGCTTAATTATTTCGTTTCAATTAATCTGCGCGTCATTGATATCACACACGCATTGGTAACACAGATCACCACGGCTTGTCGCTAATATCGCATCGTTAGAAACGTCAAAATAACATTGACGCGCCGCGACCTGGCCCCGCTATTTATACGCAAGATGTAGGTTTTTCGAATCCTCGAGAACATTATTTTCATTTCTAGTGTTTGCGAAAAGGTTCCGGTCGCTTCCAGGCAGTTCTAGGAATCTACCGAATGTGGTGGATAAGTCTAGTGGTTTAGGATGTTCTAGAGGATTACATAGTTTTTTCCAAAGTGACGTTACAGGGGATTCGGAAAGTGCGCAATTCATTTCGTTACAATATTAAATTAAATCAGTCCTTTATAAAAAGCGTCAGAATTCCAACTTCAGCATCAATCTCGAATGAATCGCGAGGTAGGAGGTCATCGCATACAACAGTATAGCTAAGCAATTTTGTTAACATTGAGTTTGATAAAAAGTTTACATATCCTGTGCTGTAAAGTATGCATATTTTGAATTGTGTTATTTTTCCGATGGAGCGATATTTTTTCTGTGCATCTCGGTTGTAATGTATACAAATTTATTTAAAATAAACAGCGCATTAAATAAATCTGTTGATAAGAGTGGGGAGCCATTGCAAATTTTGCTACTGTGCAACGATAAAAAACGTGACGTGTAGATTCCGCGGCGGTTGGAGTCAGTTTCTATGCGAAATAATGTATTCTCGCGCGCTCGCGTCCACTGCGCCAAATTAGCAAACTGGCAAATAAAATTTTAACGGTTTAAGAACACCCCGAGATAAGTGAAGTTAATGAAGTAATTTCAATAAAACACACGATAACGAGAAAATTTTGAGTCATCCAACGCGAGGAACATTCGAGTAGTCACAGATAAAAAAATGAAACGAATATGAAACGGATGTGTTGACAATGTAGCCGAATTCGTAGCATATTCCTCCTGCTTAATATGAATGTCAGGTGACCGTGTGCTTAAATAAAAAGTTGCTTCCACCCACTTGTCATGTGGCCCACGTTTTTGACGAGTTATTCTTCAATAACGGAAACCACTCGGGATTGACAATCGTTTAGTCGCGAAGGCAAGACAAAGGTAGGAAAGGCCGATTGCACATTGAGATACCCGGCGGGTATCCATGCACGCAGCACATCGGGTGACCACCGTACGAATCAACTTATTTATTTTATTTATAAAGAAAATATAAAGTTTTGTAATACAGATACGAAAAATAGAATAAAAACAAATATGGTGTTTTTAAGTTTAAAAGTTTTTAAGTTTAGTGTTGTGAAGTTTAAAAGATTTCAAAAATATATCGTCTCATTTTTGCACAAGAGATAAAGGAAATCTTGGTACAAGATAAAAAGATACCTCGTTTTTTATTTGATGCACGAAAATAAAATATTTCTGCTCGAGAAAATTATTTAAATTTTACACTAAATTAGGTACCGAACCCCTAAAATATTTAAAAATGAAGTACAGATGACGCGTGGTAATTATTATAGGTGTTGGCGCAACACGAATCCTTTATTCCCTCTTGATTGTCCTGATCCAGTTCATTCTGGCATTATCTTGTATCCAAGAGCAGCGAGCGCGATCTCATAGCAACCCAAAAAGAGAATCAGGCCGTTGAGTCGGTAAAGCAGTTAGCGGCTGAAGCGGCGGCCACTACACCGAGTAAAGATGGCGCGTTAATACGAAAAGTGACGCTCCACACACAAATTGACCACAAGCCGTAAAACAAGCACAAGAAAAATCCGAATGCGTGTGTCTGTCTACATTCGAGTCTATTTAACGCCGTACATACTGACGAAAGGATTAAGAAGTCGCCGAAGAAGTGACCGAAACTCCATTCCTTCAAGGGTCAAAGAGAGTGCTATTTTGGTGTCCAGTTCGAGGATATTCAGGTCGGCCAGATCCTTCTTCAAATCCTAACTAACCTGTTTCCTATCCTGTTGGTTGCGCCAAACAAATACACATTAAACTTTTATGATTACAGTCCAATCAGGGATTCGATTCTTTCCAATTACACATTATGTTTTCACATATGTTTTCGTTACACATATGTTTTCGTATCAAGATACCTATGTTTAAAATTCTAGGATTCTTACGGAGAAATAGTTAAATGTTTATTTATTTTGTCAGAATGATGCGCGGAATATTTTAGCTAAGAAAAACGCAAATTTCCGCATTTAATATGAAAACATTATTAAAAAAGACTAATTCAGTTTCAAAACTCAGTTATACTATGGTCACCTCCGCATTCGTAAGCAAAAGTATTTGTTCGTTAAGTTAAATAGGAAAGAAACTGTTTCAGAGATTTCATGAAAAAAAAACTGTATTCCTAGTCACGACGTACTGTTTAAGATCGTACTTTTCTCCTACTCATTGTTAACAGATGACCTTACGCAGAATTAAAAAAGAAGAATGTGACAAAACAATTAAAAATAAGTTTCGATAAATAAACCTTCGTGCTAAGCAACAAACGCAATTGTATAAACACAAACACATGCAAATTTATCTTCACAGTCTTAAACAGTTTTTTCTGTCTTTTAAAACATCGCACGCCACAGTTGTATACTAAGGCAAGACCAGATTAAAAACGAACATAAGTATCCTACATAATCAAAAGCGCTGGGAAACTTACACGATCCGTGAAAAGATGAAAAAGTAAATTAGCGTTGAAAATTTTACCAACGCGGCGTAATGTATAAAATTGTTATATATATATATATATATATATATATATATATATCTATTATATCGATATAATATTTATACATTTATATATATATGTATATATATATGTTAGTTCTAACTAGTTTGGGGGTAACCCGCGTCAAATTCTGGTCGTCAGGACCAGTCGTCTGCCGACGTTTCGAACAGATTACTCATATTATTATGAGTATATGCAGGGTGTTTCGTAGCTAGTACCAATAACTTCCAGGAAGCCTTCTTCATTCATTCAATTCCGAATAGAAAATATTCTTTATACCTACCCTGGGTGAGATGTCGACACTCACGGAGATAAGCGAACGTTTGCATTTATTTTTCAATATTTCCGATTTATTTTCTGTAAAACGTTTCTCATTGTCCTACTGTATAAAGATTATCGCAAACTCATATATTTGCCTTGTAAGTATATAATAAATAGTTGACAAATACAAGTATCTCGCAATAAATACTGGCATTGAAGAAAATTGTATGTCTGAAAATATTTATTATTTATCACGGTTCACGTTGCAGTAAAAGCCGAAATAATGAAACATGTAGTAATCAAAATCGGATAATATAGTCGAGTAAATTTACATTCTTGCCTTCGGCGGGGTTTTTATGACTGCATTAGTTTTAAAATCGCAGTATTCTTATGAAGTGAAAGTGTAATACTAATAAAGTTTTCTCAACACTATATCTGTTTTACAGATAAAGTGTTGAGAATTTAATTTTCATTTATTTTCTATTGAGTCTTCTAATACTTGCGACACGTACAATCTTCCAGTTGTCTAATAAACAATACTGCTGTAGATCAGAAAAATCAAAAACTTAAATTTACATGAAAACTATTGAAAGGAACAGCTATTATAATTAGAGTCACAGCTCATTTATACGTATAGCTATTCTCTTCCATATGCGTATTACCTTTCGTTAAAAACATTAGTGTTTGAACAAAATAGTTTATTAGAATCGTGCCAAAATACCTATATCTTCTTCTTTTGGTGTCATGTCAGGTCCCCCCAACGTTGACTATCACCCGAGAGAAAGCGTCCCTGTCCTGGGCAGCACGAAACAGCTCTCCAACACTTCTTATGCCCGTCCAGTTGCGTATATTGCGGAGCCAGGAGATTTGTCTCCTTCCAACACCTCTACGACCCTCTATCTTGCCCATAAGAATCAGGTGGAGCAATTCATATTTTTCTCCTCTGAGCACATGACCCAAATACGATACCTTTCGGATTTTGATATTTGTCAGCAACTCTCTATTCACTCTAGCTCTTTGAAGAACTCTTGTGTTGCTGACCATATCCGTCCAGGGTATCCGGAGCATTCTCCGATGTATCCACATTTCGAACGCCTCCAGCCGGTTCATGCTACTCACTTTGAGGGTCCACGATTCCACTCCGTACAACAGGACTGACCATATATAACATTTGACCAGTCGCTTTCGAAGTTTCAGGTTAAGATTGTCATCGCAGAATATCTGTCTCATTTTGTTAAAAGCAGCTCGCGATGCTTCAATTCTGCATTTGACTTCGGTTTCTGGGTCGAGGTCTTCCGCTAGGATACTTCCAAGGTATTTAAACTTTGTCAAGTCAAATACCTATATCAAGTTCTTAAAATTATACAGCTTTCAATAGTTTTCATGTATTCTACAAGTTTTTGGATATAAAATAATTAGACTGATAATGCCAAGAACTAAAAAATAAATGTGTTTTTATTTTCATATGTGTGATATAGAGTTCTAAAAACAATCAATTTAGTACTTCCGTAGGTTAAGCTCGGTACCTAATTCAACACACGAAGGTATTTTGCAAATCGGGTTAGGGATCAATAATTATGACCGTCATTACTTAGAAACTTATAAAACAATAAAATAGTACCTAATTGGTAGTATCAATAAGTAATAAAATAAGGTATCATAAACCAGAGTAAACATGTCGATGAAAAATGCAAATGACAAATATGAAGATATTAACAAATCTGATTTAGTTGAGCTGTGAGAGAAATCTATCGGCAATAGAAATGTTTGGGTTCTTGCTCTGGTAATGGTTAGTTTTTTCGAAATGAAAATTTTTGTTTTGAATTTTTCCGGTGACATATTTATTTACTTTTAAATAATTATCAAGAAACGGTATGTTCTGAAGAAGAAAACCGTCATTTATTAATTATTCGTGCATAATTGTAAAATGGTTTTCAACCTGTTCTGTTGTCAACCAACACTGTTCTACAACCCTTGATAAATTTTGGCCTCTCCATAACTTTTCTAAGCTGTTAATTTTAAGGGCTGGTTGTATTAACTTGGTTTATAGTCATCTATCCTTTAAAGCATAATTTTTTTACGAAAAAGGTGTGCTTGTTTGGTGGAAAACGCAAACATCTGTGGTGATAATGAAAGATTACTACAGCCAAGTTGATACAAACGGCTTTTAGACTTTTTTTTATTTGTTGCGTTTGTCTTCAGCAATGACTTTGGCGATTGCTGTATGATCATTAATTTGATACGTAAGCACTGGCGTCTTGTGCACTAAAATTTTGGTGTTTCTGAATAACGTTCGGGCTTTTCTTAAATTTTGTAGACAGAAAAACGTCTATTCGTCTTTGGATCTCTGGAACAAATATTGTAACTTGTTATTAGGAATACAAAGCAGGCGAGTCTTTGTACCATTTTGAAGATTTAAGGATTTGTTGGATGCAATCGAATGCTGTATATCTGAACTTGCAAGGTATACGATAGTAATAATAACAATAGTACACGAGAATAAAATAGCAACGTGGTATAATAACTTTCTTTGTGCGGCCAGCGTATTTTAAATTTTCTACGATACCTAAAACCAAAACATGTATCCAGATTTGGTATAATATTTGTAAATTGCTCGTGCCGAATGCGTCGTAAAGGTGGCGCTGCAGGGAGCGATGATTATTGTTGCGCGCTTTCATCACCGAGGAAAGTGCGAGAAGCGTTCGAGCGAGGCGGGTGACGTCATGAATCAACTCGCACGGAACATATCGACAAACCGATTTAAAACGATGCAAAATACTAAATAAGCACGATACGCGTAGCAAGATTATATCAATAATTTAATTGTGGAGTATAAAAGCAAAGGCAGCAATATCCAAAACAAATTTAAAAATGTTTTGAATGCAGTCATCCTCGATGACTGCATTCTTTTTTTGGATATTGCTGATAAAAAACAAACTTTAATGTTGCTTATCTCCGTAACTTTAATTATATCAGGGTGATAAGTTTAAGTTGAGTTTTTACAGTTTCAAAGGAACAGGAATCATCGGCGCAAGTGTAAGTCGAAGTCAAAGAAAGTAAATACAAGACAGGTAAAAACTTTGGAAAATTATATTTTTCTATTATACGAATTTATTCAGAATATATATGTATAATATTTAAAATATGATAAGTTTCGTTTTTGTTATTATCGATAGTGACAGATGATATTTTGCCGGTTACAATCTTTCGCTGATATTGAACTTCCGCAGAATAGTTGTCATGAATCTCTACATACGAAATTTGTTTAATTTTTAGTTCATTATGGATATTTTAATTTACACTGAACTAAACATCTTACCAAACACATTGCGTTATTTTGTCACTACCATAGTTTTAAGACTAGAATTCTGTCTCATCATCAATTTTACTTATTAATTACATCACTGATGTTACACCACAAAACTCTCATATAATATCATATCAATTAATAATATCATTTTTTTTACTATTAAATAAATAAATTAATAAATTATTTTAATTAATAAAAGTACGGCTAGCAAAAAGCTGTAGAAGTTATGATTAATATATATTTTTCTGTCTCATGATCAGTTTTACTTATTAATTACATCACTGATGTTACACCACAAAACTCTCATATCATATCATATCAATTAATAATATCATTTTTTTACTATTAAATAAATTAATTAATAAATTATTTTAATTAATAAAAGTACGGCTAGCAAAAAGCTGTAGAAGTTATGATTAATATATATTTTTCTGTCTCATCATCAGTTTTACTTATTAATTACATCACTGATGTTACACCACAAAACTCTCATATCATATCATATCAATTAATAATATCATTTTTTTACTATTAAATAAATTAATAAATAAATTACTTTAATTAATAAAAGTACGGCTAGCAAAAAGCTGTAGAAGTTATGATTAATATATATTTTTTCAAAATGCAACAAATTTCTCGACTTATTCTTGAGTATATTTAATATGTATTCTAGAGCGAAAATTAAATCATTATTCTTTAAGCTCATCACGCGATAAACAATAAAATATTCATTTTTGAGTAACATAAATGTAACGCGTGCATTGTTGATATAGCTTTGCTGATAGGAGATACGACACACAGGAAGAACGCTCACTGTTCCTCTCTAATGAGATATTGTGTTTTTTTTATATCATTTTATGCAAATTGGAATGATAGAATAAAATTTAAAATTATATATTTACTCATTTTATTGTAAAAGATGATTAAGCTTTACAATGTTTTGCAGTGCTGGGAGTCTGTCAATTCTAGGAATCGATAACGTAAAAATATGTGAATAGAAAACAGATATAAACAAAAAATAAACTATTCTGGCAATGTACGTGCCAAGAACTGAAAAAGTATTAAGATTCTTATGAAATAATAAATTTCTCATCGCTGTTGACTCGTTTTTTAAAACAGAGTACGTGATCAAAATATTTTCCAAAATAAAAATAAAAATAGGATCCTTTTCCATAAATTGACTCCATGATTTTGTACGATTAAGAGTTTTTATAATATTTCATTTGGAGTCCCTTAGATTTGATATAGTTATATACATATACACACCTACATATTTTTTAAATAATTAAAAAGTATGCATATATATAACATAGTTTAAAAAGAACAAAATATTTCAAATGAAAAAAAGTAATTACAATACTAGGAAATGTGTTTTGCGATCGCAGTATACAAAGGTTTTGTAAAACATTTAATGCGAAATCTACATTTTGCGTCCAAAAAATAGCCAAAAAAATTAAACCGTCTAAAAATAATTCGCAATATTACAACACGACGTGACGCTAAGGCCATGGGCTCTGGCGAACGATGTGATGATGGATCGGTAGGCGAAGGAATGGAAGAGCCGTCGAGAATATTCGAGAGGCGCCGCAGAGGTAGGAAAAACTCATCAAGTCTCATGTCCATTTCGTCACTCGACATTGACAGACTTTCCAATAGAATTCCCCTCCCGATTTTAACGTAATTTTACCTTCAATACACAAGTACCTAACGACTACAAGAAGATAACCTCTTTAAGACTTATCAATTCTCGCCAATCGAAATACCAGTATCGGTCGATAAATATCGAGCCAATGATATCATCAGTGTGAGAGCCAATGACAGGTGAGCATGTTTTGAGTTTTTGGTCAGCGATGATTATTATCAACTTTTTTCGGCATGTTAACCACTATGTCACTGTGACACGTATTTCGAATACGTATATAGAGCACAGTGATGATATGTCTGCGATTTGGCTAAATAGAGTAAATAAAAAAATAGGATAATATTTATTAATAAAAAAAACTTTGCATAAAACCACTATTTACATGTTCCGGGGGCGATGCTCCCTTCATCTATAATAATTATAGATAAATAGACTGTCTAAAACTATCTAAAATATCGTTTTTATGTACAGTACCTTGCGACTCACGGTACCTAAGAATTGCAAATTTAAAGATGTTCCCCTGAATAATGTTGGCATTTTGAACATATTACGATTGTATTATATAGAGTCAATATCCTAGAATTCAAATGCAAAGGTCAGACAGATAGTCGCCTGTCTCGATTTTCAAGATTCAAGTAACTACCGGCCACGAGACAATTTGGCATGCCCGGCGCTGTATCTGAGAATGGAAGGTCCGTTAATATAATATATTTGTATCACAGACGATTTGCATTAACAGGTAAGATTGACGTCAGCAATTGAACATGCGATAAATGTCGACGTGAAAGCCAAGAATAAATATTAAATAAATAATAAAAAAATGATAATGTGTGGATGTTCTTACGGCGTAATTGGTGAACGTTGTATTGTGTAAAGTGATTACTTAAGCCAGCTCATACAGGTCATAAATCCTCTTGCCACTCTATAAACACTTCCGTAGACGTTTCCTATAGTATAATAGCTTCGTCTTTGCGAGACTTCGACAATGTAATGTTAATAAATAAATATTAGTTTTTAAAAGAAGAAGTAAAGTAAATCAACTGATAGTTTGCCATTGTATTAAGTGAATAGCAAAATTGAAAGATAAACAAATATAAAACACTAATGATCCGTACCCGGCGTTGCCCGGGTAAAGATCTGTTTAAAAAGGAGTGTGTGGGGGAAGGTTGTTTAATACAGGCAGGAGGTGGATGGAATGTCCAGGAGAGTGGCATGGAGTTGCTATATTTCTTCAGGGTTGTAAAGTGCAACTAAGAAATGCTTGGTTCAGTGTACGACTGTTTATATGTACAATTGTATTTTATTTTTGGAACACAACCAAGTGATAGGCAACATAATATTCTATGAATCAAATCAATATTCTATTAGGTATAAAGAAAAAATTTAAAAAAAATTATCTGTTATTCTTAACTTACATGTTACCACAATATATCTCAAAGGCCAAAGAATTTGAATTAATAAAGATTACTCATTATAAAGAAAGAGAAAAAAAATATTGCAAAAACAGAAAATGGTTTGATTGAGAATAAAACGAAGAAAAAAATTAAGATGAAACATTTAGGTACAGGTAAACCCCTTATAAAAGCAGACAAACTAATTGAATATTTATATTCCTCTAAGTAGTATTAAATTAAATTTGAACTGCAATATATTTATATCTGGAGGAGGGAGTGGTGTAAAGGGGAAGAGAGAAGATGACGCCTATATTTTCCGCAGGGTCCTAAAGAATAAGTATGCAAAGTTTGGATCAGATCTTTCAAACGGTATAGATTTGTATAGAAAACAGACAGACAGACATAAAATTGAGTTTAATAGATAAAAGAGAAATTTTAAAATATGTTGTAGACATGCAAATTGTCGTACATAATAAAAGTGAAATGGCAGTATTCCGGGGATAAGGACATAAAGAGATTCACTTAGGGAAATATAAAATGGAATACTCCGCCCGCAGTCGGCACTCGAAGTAAGCACAAAGAGAGATGAAACACAAGGATGCGACGAGACAGAGCGAGACAATGCGGCGATCAGTGACCCGCAGACCTTCAGGGGTTATTTGCAGCCAAAAGCGATGAAAAAGTGGGTTTTTATTTATATTTAACATTAAAAATGCAAAGGCACTTCCACACTAGGTTTCTACATGTAAGTAGTATTCTAGGTAGTTAATTATATGGCTGTTTTAATTCATTTAATGTGCAAATGAGTTTGTCTTCCTTTAAAAGGCTAGCAGTGCAATTCACTAGCATAATTGTACATTTTTCAATTTATTTTTATCGTGTTATAATTTATTTTTAGCATATTATGTGTCGAATCTTAAATATTTTTCTCAAACTGAACATGTATATACGTCTTTCCACTTAAAAAAGACAATCGAATTAGTATGCGTAAGCCGTGCATACGACGCACATTGTTTCGTTGTGATGGTGTACGGGTATAAACACAAACACAACGAAACAATGTGCCTCGTATGCACGGCATGACACATACTAATTGAATTGTCCTTCTTAAATGAAAAGAAAACTATTATTTTTTCTTTCTTAAGATATGTATAGGGTGAAACCGGTGAATGTATACATTGTGTAAAGTGATCACTTAAGCCAGCAGCCAATGATATGCCGTTAGCCCTGTAAACACCCAAAGGACTTCCACACTACTATGAATGAGACATTTATAACATACCTTAATGTTTATGTAATTAGACGTATCTATTTTGAGCGATGTGACTTTCTACGACTTGCAAAATATGCAGTTGACCCAAAAACTATGTTCTCGTTCAAAGCAGTCGTCAGAAGTGTTATCTCGAATCTCTCAGAACCAGCAAAAATGTTGCAACTTCCAGGCTGAACGGTTATCAGGGCCAGTTGGGAATATCTTCAAGCGCTTCTATATTTATAACGGCCGCTATCTATTTTCATATTTCGAATATTCCGCAGATGACTCGAGCGAGCCCGACCGCCGCAGGTGAGCCGCCACTCGGCTTAGGTTTAGAAACCATTTGCTCCTTTAATGTCGGCAGAATACGCCGCCTGTAACGAGACAAACTTGCATCCCGCCATTCGCAATGCGCATTTCTCACGATAGTAGCTTTTCGGCAGTTTCGCTAGAGTGCAGAATTTAGCCGGGAAATGAGTGCTAAGTCGGGTTATTTTAATGACGGATAATGTTATCCGTTATCAGTTGGTCTTAAATGTACCTTTTATACAAAATTATTTTAAAATAATTTCCTATTATATTAGGTCCTTACATATGAAATTGGCGTTTAGTATGGGAGGAACATAAAGCCTATTTTTTTTTATTATAATATATTTATTTAATCAAAGTATGTACCATTGCTATCTATGCACTTTTGCCATCTCATAGGTAGTTCATCGATCCCTTTACTAAAAAAACCATTCGGACGGGAATCAATAAAATCTTTGAAGGCGGTTTGGACTGCCCCATCGGAGTTGAATTTTTTCCTTTGCAAGAAGTTATCCAAATTTCGAAAAAAATGGTAATCTGTTGGGGCAAGGTCCGGAGAGTACGGTGGATGTCTTAGACATTTCAATTGAAGCTCCTCTAATTTGGTAGCCGTCTGTTGTGCAGTGTGTGGTCTAGCGTTATCATGAAGCAGCAGTGGCCTAGAGCGATTAACCAGCCTCGGTTGTTTAGCAGCTAGCTTTTCCATCATGGTTTGCAGTTGCTGACAATAGACATCTGCCGTAATCGTCTGGCCAGATTTAAGAAAGCTGTAGTGAACGACACCAGCACTAGTCCACCAAACGCTCACAAGTAACTTTTTTGGAGTCAATTTTCGCTTGGGGCATGGTTTGGCTGGTTCGGCAGGGTTCAGCCATTGCGATGAGCGCTTCCGATTATCGTACAGGATCCACTTTTCATCACAGGTAATGATTCGATTTAAAATCCCTTCATTATTGTGCCGGTTGAGTAATGCAACGCAGCAGTCAACGCGCGTTTGTTGATTTGCTTCACTCAATTCGTGAGGTACCCACCTTTCAAGCTTTTTCACCTTACCAATTTGCTTCAAGTGGATTAAAACAGTTTTATCACTAACACCGCAGCCTGCAGCTAACTCGGATGTGGTTTGCGATGGATCCGCTTCCACAATAGCCTTCAATTCTTCATTATCAACTTTGGTCTCCGGCCGTCCACGGGGCTTGTTCTGCAGGTCGAAATTTCCAGAACGAAAACGTTGGAACCAAAAACGCACTGTGTTTTCTTTTGCGGCACCGTCGCCTTACACATCATTAATCCTTCGAGCCGTTTCTGCAGCACTGGTGCCACGGTGGAACTCGTACTCGTAAATAACGCGATATTTCAAGTTTTTCATTTTGTAAACTGAGTGACGCAAAGAAAAAAACAATTGAGGAAAAAACAAATGAATTATAATTTTCAAAACACAAATACATGAGTAAATAGCTGTATAAATTTGGATTTGGAATTCCTAACCAAAGAGAAGATATTTGAGATCAAATTTGCCAGTAAGGCAAAACGCCAATTTCATATGTAAGGACCTAATATTTTTCGCAGTATGCGCACGGTACGTTTTAAGAAGAAAAAAAAAAGATAATTCTAATTTTTTCTTCAAACTTCTATGTTTCCTTTGTGGCAACATTTTATAAATAAAATAATCAACAGTTTGTTTTAACCGCATTTACATTTTTAAATAAAATGAATGTTTGGTTAAAACAACGTGTCAATTATTTTATATGCTAAATTTAATATTTGTCTGACAGGATATTGTATAGGAATTTTGTGAGACATTTTATTTCAGTTTATTTCGTAGCAATTAGTGTATAAATTGGTTAAGTTCTGACTGCACGGCGCTGATATAACTAGTGTTTTAAAATCATACTAGAACGGTACATCAATGAGGCTGCCATCATAGCGCAGTGGGTAGTGGGCATGACACTGGCTTCCCACACCGAGGGTTCCGGGCTCGATTCCCGGTGAGGTCACAATTTAATCTATGTGATTTACTGAAGCCTGGGTGTTTTGTGTTATATTTCGCTTCTGTAATTGGGCCTCCTGGCCTGTTAAAGAGTAAAAAAGAAAAAAATCAATATACGTGGGATCATTTTTAAATAATAACTTACCTACAATACAACAGCATTACTTTATTTAAGGTTTCAAATTTCTGACGAATTATTTCTTATTATATTTTTAAAATGTTCAGAACAAAAATATGACATGATTATCCACATAATTAATACATTTCAAAGAAAATTGACACTTTTATTCGAAGTAAAGTATCAGTTTCCTTTCAAATATTCCTACACGTGACACGCATAAATAAATTGGAATATTATATATATATGATTCAAATATCACGCATGAGTATTCAATATAAAAAACATTTAACTTAATTAATTTGTAATTTATTTGATCATCGTAAGCATCATTTCATCATCAACCAAGTTTGGTTAAAAAAATTTCCTTAATAGACTAAACACTAATATTAAATATAATTTGATAAAATATCATCGGCTATCCCTCCTGTCTCCTCAGATAGCTGAAGAGCGATCCAATTATTATTATTACGGTCGTCTTCCAGCTCGTCCGAGGACGGGCACGAAAGACGAATGAAGGAGAGTATCTGTTAAAATATAATAATTAAATAAGTATCTACCTATACCTACTTAACAGCATTACAGTGTCATTGCACCCCTTACGTACTAGCAAAAGAAGATTTCATTAAGGATTATGCAGCATTTAATGTGACGACAAATTTAACGACCAAATTGCACAGTATGTCAGCCATTAAACATATTCTATGTTAAAAGTAGTAGTAGGTACTTCAGTTATTCATATTGTCGGATTCGGTCACAAACAGATGTAGAATGAATAATAAATGCAGCATAAAATACTAATTAATTACATTCATTTACCGAATATGACGTTGCCATGAATAAATGTTCTCGCTCCGAAACAACTTGACATAAAACGAATATTATATAATTATTAAATAAGTATTGGTTTTTATAATTTTTCATACGCGAAATATATGTTTTTATCGAGGTAACCATGGTCGATTAACACGAATATATTTATTTGTGAATATTGTCAAAGAAATAGTCAACTATGAATTCAAATAGTAGAATGGACTGCATACATTAAAAAATATACATTGAATAGGAGCTGATAAGCAGCGCAATTAGTAATAAATATTATCCCGCATTTGTATATGAGACATAGCTGAATTTTATTTGCATCCTCTAATAACAAAAGGTCCATAATTCCATTGACAAAAATGACGTCCCACAACAGATTATCAATTTTGCACGCGGTAATGTTGTATTCATGAATACGACTGCAATATCAAAAGATAATATTTATTTATTTATAAATCGTTGTTCCTTACTAACGTAATCTACAAATAAGCAATTTTACAAGAAGTTTGGCATTACATACAAAATGAGCGTATTGGTCTGCTTTAATGTCAGTTATTTTATTGAAAAAAGTAGTACTTTTTTTAAAATTTTGAAATGAAGAAAAGGGTATTTTATATAAAAATAAAACATTGAATTCAAATAACATGACGTAGGTATACGAAACATTTATATTTTAACTTTTGAAATGGACTTAAGTACCTACATTGTGAAACCAGACAATGCATTTAGGTTGCTTTTGAAATGCGAGCATTTGGATTATGGTTGATTATGAGCCGCAAGGATATAAATATATTCATTGCATTCTCAAGGATGTAATAAAATAAAGTACTCGGTAATTTACGAGTGTAAAATATTTAAAAATGTTTTTGAAATTTTTAATAAACAATGAAGATATTCATATTTCGTTCTAATGAATTTGGATATAGGTATATTTTGAAATTCAAGCAGATTTTTAGCAAGCAATTACTTTAGATTGACACTTGTAATGGATAGTTAAATCTTGGTAGGAAAGTTTAGAATTGTTTGGAAAAGTGTACATAATAATAATAATATTTTTATAAAGCACGTATAATCATGTATCATTATCATTCACCGCATATACGTAATACGCATCATTAGTTAAAAGCCGTTCAATTCATTATACATTTACATAAACAATGTTACCTTGATTTGATTTGCGGTTGACTTGTAACTGAAAATGTAACTGGAAACTGGATGAAAATTAATATGAAATGTGATACACCTCTACCTGTTTGTACTATCACGCTTTACTGAACCGTATTCTAAATAGCGATATTATAAATTGTGTAGGTACGAACGATAGCAATGTGACGGGCTGAGAGTAACTAAGGAATAAGTCAGAAAAAAAAATACATATATCGAGTGAAAAATTCGACTTGAACCATTCTTATCTTAAGCAGTAAACAGAATACTGCCTGTAAGATGTCATAGTGGAAAATATATCTGATCCGCTGTATGAGATTTTGTGAGTCACGCCACTATCGCTGAATAATTCCAACGAGTGGTATTCAAGTTGCGTAAACAAAAATATAGGATGAAATAATTAAGGAAACATTTTTATCTGTAAACGGATGTAAGGCTTCCATTAGCAACATTTATGTTGGGTTTGGTTTAGTAATTAGAAATAAAATGAAAACACCAAGTCAGGGAAATGATAAATAAAAATAATTAACAATATTTTTAAATGTATGTTCTACTTGTGGTGCAACATGAATCCTCTGTTCCATCTCTTTATCCTGATTCTGTTCATTCTGGCATTATCTTGTATCCAAGAGTAGCGAGCGCGTCTTCATCAACCCGAAAGATAATCAAGTGAGTGTCCGAAGCGACGGCCATTACAAGAATAAAAGATGGCGCGTTAATACGAAAAAAGACGCTCCAGATACTAATTGTGACCACAAGCCGTCAACAATCATTAGAAAATTCCGAACGCGTGTATATACATTCGATTCTCTTTAATGGCGTGCGTACTGACGAAAATAATAAAGAAGCCGCCGAAAAAGTGACTGAGACTCTCGTGCCTTTATGGGCTAATGAGAGTGCTATATTGGTGTCCAGCTCGAGGATATTCAGATAGGCCAGATCCTTATTTAAATCCTAACTAACCTGTTTCTTAGCATGTCGGCTGCGCTAAACAAATACATATTGAACCTTTATGATTACAGACCACTCAGGAATTCAATTCCCTCCACTGCTTTCTTACTAGATTTTGGAGGCAGTTTGAAATGCATCATTTTCGAATGCCGGAGGAGCCAGAACTGTAAAAATAATATTATCAAGGAACAGGGAAAGGTATATAAAATCGCAATGTATTCAATTTTTTTTTAGAACACACACGAGAATAACATCCTGCATGGTGTAATATGTCAAGCTTGTCTGGTCAGAGTTCTTATCTCGTAGGTCATTGGTTCGATAATAATACCTAGAAAAACACGTTAGTTAAGAAAATTGATGATGATATATGTTTGATGAACATTAATACACTTAGGATCATCATCATCATCATCCAAGTCTTCCCTAATGATTGAGGATCCTGATCTTAATGACTTTCCGCCCTCTTGACTACCTACTGTCTTTCCCGGCATCCTGCAGATCACAGCACCGTCACCAGAGAATTGCCTGTATATTTTTCAACTCGGTCCAACGAAAGGGGGGGCTTCCTATTCGATCCTCAATATGACCTCCCACAACATCACCCAACACAAACTTCTCCATGCTGTCTCCTCTTCTGGCAAAATGTCCCAAAAATGGGAGGATCCGTGTCAGACAGTTGGTTGAGAGTATCTCCTTGATTTTGATTTCTTGTAATATATATAGATAAATTTGTTCGTCTTTTTTCCATAGGATAGTTTTTTTTTACTTACGGTCATTGATAACTGATACTCCGCGTAATATTTTGATTTATTAACATTGTCTACAAATTGGACAATAATGGATTCGTAGTACCAGATACATATTTCCATGAAAAGATAATTCCCACGAGCTTGTTTCATATAAAAAATTTGGATTTTTGCAACTAACGAAAAACAGAAAATTTCTTATCTTCACAAAAACATTTTAGGATTTGTCAAATAAATACGTAGGACTACCGTAATGGCGCGAATAGGTCTGTCAATAGTCAGTGTTGCCACAAAACACGATACTTTTCACAATTTTTTTATTTCTATATGTTTTCGAGGGATTGTCAATGTTATCCAGCAAAACCAAAGTCATTCCAGTTGACGGTACCTCAAAAAATGTAAAAAAAACAAAAAATAATTGTGCAAGAAAAAATATCACAATAATTTTTATTTTAAATTTCAGAACATCGCGTAGATTGATTGATGACACGGTGTAGGGAAAAAAGTATCATACTATGTATGTTGTTATTAAACTCAACATATCATAGATTTCTAAAAATAAGTCTAAGATATATCGTGTTTAATAGCAAATTACCATGTTACACGTTTACACGATTAAAAACATTTTGGAAGAAAAACACGCAAAATAGGAAATTAAATGTAGGACTGTACGAGAGATGTCATTGACGAATGCCGCGGCTTTTCATATTCTCGAGATTTGGCGACATTTTAAAATTATAAATGGAAATAATTTTTCACATCTTGGTACAGCATTTAAAATCAGTATAATTAACTCGACAAATTACATAAAATACCCAATTCTGTCAGACCATTTCATGGTAAAAACATGAATACTTTTACAGAACTTAATCGTTATTTTTCTTTTATTAACAATGCTGTATTTTACAAATTAAACGGGAAAAAATTTCATTTTAATGATGACATAAAGTTTAAAGGAATATTTATAATGTAAAGTAGACTAGATTTAAATTATGAGTTTGGTGTGCGTAATAGTCTGTTCCGTAACTGTGCGTAACTCACAGAAGACAGAACACATAAGACAAAAAAAACTCAAATTGTCATGTGTATTGTATTTTGCGATTTATATTTTTTTATTTTCGGGCATTGTGCATACATGTAATAGATATAGAGTTAAGTATGCTATACATATAGGTACTATGAAATAAAACTTGGAAACATTTATTTTTAGTGAATAGTCATTTTAGTATAAATATTATATATATTTTTATTGTAATTGTATACGAATAAATGAAGACAAAAAATATATAGCTAAAACATTTAAAAAATCGCACTTATAAATATATTTTAACATCTTTTATACATATAAGAAATAATAATAAATATATTTTGTGGACACCATGTTTTGAACAAATATCAACCAACCGGCTCCGCATGAGAATACGTATGAATGTAGCCGAAGCAAAAGTGGTGTGCCAAGATAGAAGAATACGGGGTTCTATCATCTCTGCCTACCCCTGCGGTGAAACGGCGTTAGTTAGTTAGTTAACACAAACACACCCACACACTGATATATCAAAGGTCCGGATGCAATCAAAGAAAACAATATTCGTATTTTGATAAAAGAAGGCAGTGGTTTTTAAACAAATTTATTCAATCAATTTTTTATGCGAAGCCTATTCCAAATTCAAAGCGTGTCTCCTTTGTCAAACGCGAAAAATCCCACGTGACCCGGCGCCACGCGCGCGCATCCTGGCTCCTGGCTGCACCGGACGTGCGAGATGCGGAGTGGGCTCGCTACATTTTGAGTGTGGAAGGAGCGAGTCGCCATTTGAGTCGAGGAATAAATTACAAAAGGCTAGTCACGCCTAAACTTAACACAGCACAGCCGACCGGCGTTCTCGTAGTTCCTTTTTGATTTACCCCCATTAACTCAATAAAAATGTTGATCAATTATTAATTTATAAATATTTCATGTGATAACTGATCCAGGACACTGGTAATTTGGCGAGAGCGCGGTAATGAAAGATTTAAGAGGTCATACCTATTGAGAATTTTGAAAAAATCTTTTTTCCTTTTCGCTTCTAATATAACATTTCGAGAAAATTTTAAGTTAAAACAACAAATATTAGTGGTTTTGAAACAATTTTGTTTTAAATCCCGTTTTTTTTAGCCCTCAATTAGGCATAACCCCTTAAACAAGATGCTTTTCACCTCCTTACTGCAACGATAGAAATGATGTAATACGTGCGTAGTATATTCTGACGAACGTTCAATGTTATCTTCGTCCTGTCCATCTTTAAAAGTTATGGCCATCGTGGACATAACTTCAAGAAAGATAGACGTTATGGCCAAGATGTTAGTCTCTTTTGAAACCTCAGTTTCGTTCCGTTCAGACACGCAGGAGTGATTAATATCGGGCTCTTTTCCATAGCTGAATGCCATTAGAAGCGATTTTCTGACATTATATTAAACTAGCCGTACACCAGTGAAAAATCACGGGAAATAATAGTAACGAATTGCCTTGCGTGACCACGCTACATATGCCGCGCGCCGATTTTAAGTTTTAATTCCAGGAATTTACAGACTTTACGACAGACAGACGGACGGACGGACAGACAGACAGACAACGAAATTATTATGTTTGATGATATCTATATTATAATTGCGCTTAAAACGCATCAAGTAGTGCGTTGTTTTTTCATCGTCAGCCCCAAAAATTAATCAAATCGTATGATTTTTTTAAGAAACAAGGTGTCCTGATTATTTTAAAATTTAGTTACTATTTGATGTGCAGAAATATTATTTATACATTATTTAAAATTTGAGTCAATTTAATGCGAAATACATCGATATTTATATTTTCTAACGTCAATTTTATTTTTTTTGTAGGCAACCAAATTTTTTGCGTGGTTTTGCTATTACCAGTTTCAAAACATAACCAAATTGTATGAAAAACAGCGGGCAATGAGCGATAGCTAATCGCAGACACTAATAGCCGCGCAGCGGTCATTATCGGCCGCGCAGTGGCCAGTATAGTCAACTGCAGACACAAATGGCCGCGTGGCGGGCCCTAGTAGCCGCGCAGCGGCCAGTGTGGCCGAATGCAGGCTATCGCCGATTGCTTGCTGGTAGTTATGTTTAATATAAGTTTTGCAAATTAATATAACCAAGTCGTCATCATAACTAATATGGTTGATACTCGTCCTGCTTCCAACCGATTTTTGGATCAGTCGTTTGCTCAATTCGTCCATGTAGATATTCAAGAGAATAGGCGACATGCACCTGCCCTGACTAACTGAAGTGCAAAGTAAACTGGCTAAGGCCCGGTTGTTTCAAGTTCGATCAAAGTAAGCGGTCGATGAAAGCATAGATTTTTACGAAAACGGATCGTCTGATTGGTGGAGAACGTAAAAATCTATGATTTAAAAGAACGCTTACTTTAATCCAACTTGAAACAACCGGCCCTAAGAGGCGGCGCCTTCCCACTGTAATGATTTATCCTGTTGCTGGTGTCAATTGTCAGGTATTTTAACTTTTCCTAGAGCTTTCGTAGGTATACTACTTTTAATTCATCCAATATTTCAATGCACATTAATTTCTCGGGGAAATTCTCTACAACTGTGAAGCAATATGAGACTTTTTTCAATCTTAAAAACTGAATCACGGACAACCAGACCGGATGCGGATTTTTATTCAGATAACATCTTTTTAATGTCCGTTGTATAAATAATACCCGTCGGGAATCGAACATGAATCGTGATCCTAATATTAAATAGCCAATATGTATACGCTTTGCAATACAATACGTTTACGATATGCTTTACATTCAGTTCACGGGATCTAGCAGAATATTGAAATATGAAGAATAGTATATGAAGCCATAAACATTACTAATGAATGATTTGTATGTACCTAGTATTTATGGTGAGAATTTCATAACGGTAATTTGAATATCAGCATAGAACTCTATTTGACCGAAAACGAAATAACGAGTTTTTCCACGGGACTGATGAAATTTGAATAAATATTTAATACTAGTGAATAATAAACATGATGTTGACTGAGAATGGCAGGGATACACATTTTAATTATTTTCTGTATATTATAAAAATTATTAAGAATGAAATTTTTAGACACCTATTTTATTTGTAAATTCTAATAAGTTAATAGTATACATACATGTGTGTAACTATATAATATATACGCATGATATGAACTGAACAAAAGCCATTAATATACCTAATACATATACTCAGGAACGTGCCGAAGGGATTGTTGAGTAGCAATTACAAAAATGTGAAAAATTGCATTCAAGTTTAAAAAAATGTAAATTTGGATTCATTATAAAAAAATTTTTTACTACTTATATTGAAAATATATTTTTATTGTGAAATTTCAATAGAACATAGTTCTACAATATTTAAAACATATAAAATGAATTAATTAAAAAAATATAAATAGAACTTCAATGAAAAATATTTGAATCCGAAACTTTTCTAAGTTGGGGATAAACCAATTTTGTCATCTCAAACATTTAAGATAACGAAAAATTTATGACTCATATATATTATCATAGTACATTATGAAGTCTTTCGTAAATTATAAAACTGTTGGGACGATATTTTTTTCTATAAATCTTTCTAATTGGCTCACATAATTCATTTTAAATATAAAAAAAACACCCAGAAACGTCCGAAATACTTAAAAACTTCGTCTGAATGAATGAATGAATCATTTTGAGATTTGGACTGCAAAGTCCGGAATAATATTACTGTGCAATTCTCCCTTCTCTATAGATTTATAACAATGTATACACAGGTATGTACATATCGCATTGCGTACAGTAGCTAGTCAAAGACATATACGGCGGGAAGCATGCTAAATGCTGTCTATGTACGGCCGCGGTGACCATTGCAGAGAGCTCTCAGACACATTAGCGCGTGTCTATAAACATGAGACGGCAAGATTTGAATATGCGCTACCATAAGACGTGTCCTGCAAAATATTATATGAAAGCCGCTTGGGATGTATATGGAAAACAAGCAGTCTCCTGACTAGTACTGTATTCTATATATATACATATATAGAATACAGTACTAGTCTATAGTAATCTACGATCGAGAAAATTATGCCCGCGCCGTATGGTGTCTTCGAAAGAGAATACAGTGGGTAAAGAACAGCGCGCATTTCAGTACAAAGTTTCTTCGATTATTGCGTTCTTGCTTTAATTCAAGTCATTCGATCCATTTGAAATGATTCCGGAATCAAAATGCAATCTGGTGTCGAGTCGTAGCCACGAGACTATGGCCGGCGATATGGAGTGCGCTAACAAGGATATTATCGACAATATCCACCAAACGCACCACTGATAGAGCAATATAGCTACACATGTGGGGTGTAAAAGCAAAGGCAGCAATATCCAAAAAGAATTAACGCAGTCTTCGAGGTTACTAATATGTAATATTGTGAGTTCGAGATTTTATAGGAAACAGTCTATAAATTTATAGGAAACATGATTTTGGATTGGATAGATACATTCAATTTAGAATTCAGTACATTTTTTGAATTAATAATCCTCGGTTACCGCATTCAAAACATTTTTTGGATATTGCTGCCTTTGCCTTTATACCACGCATATAAAAAAATGATACAATTTTAACATCAAATGTTTTCAATAACCCCTCAAACGCTCCTCCCTATGGCCTGTGTTATCAATTTATAAGACATTAATTTGCCCCTAATAAGCTCTTTACTTGTGCCCTTCGAACCTTTCATTTCACCAAGTACCGCAGGCATATATGGGCATTCTAAAATATATATAAAATTTAATTGACTTTCAACAATAATGATCGTTTCAAATATGTTCAACATGAACAAAACGACCGATGATAAACGATGAAAATAAGTTTAAAGTTAGCACGCAAGTCATTAGTCATGTTTTTCAGCAATCCAATTAAATCAAAAGCAACATAATAATGTTCAACAAACGGCTTAAAGATGAATGTTACATATCGCGCCTCCGGTTTAAGATTATGATAAGGAAAAAAATCATCTTTTTAATTAACGATGTAGGATTTTTATTATTTCAAATATTAAATACATAAATTAAAAACACGAGTCAGAAATATTGAAAAAAAAAAATGCAAACTTTGATGTCACGTATATCCATAACTATTGGTTGCTTGAACATTTTCGATTTGTAATTAAACACGAATCTAACTGTAAGGTTTTGTGGACTAGTTCTGTTACACTATTGTATATTTGAACCTGTGGAATAATTGCAACAAAATTAAAAATGTTCAGGCAACCCACATACGAACATATTGTATTTTAAGACCAAAAAAAGTTCGAGTTTAAACATAGACTTTGCGAACAGGCGGGAAAGATGAAGAAAGACAATTAATACATCTTTACTGCTCTAAAAATTAATTAATTGAAATTTTGATAAAATTCATAATGAATAAATATGGTATTGTTATAATAAAAATGTTAACCTTTGTTCAAGCCTACAGTTTAAGATATCTATCGTGACACGCGTTTCGAGATAATTACCTGTCTGTTAACATTATCAAACAATAAATGTGTCGAAAACTTAAGGTTTGCGGAACGTGGTCTCGGGAGATTGGGCGTTTAAAGTCATATATTGTTATATTATTTATAATGGATTTATTGGTGTTAAGTACTTTATTTATTTATATTCGATAGTTTTCAAAACACATCACAATGGAAAATCTTAACGTAGAGTTTTATTTCAAAAATGATGGTTCAATAATGTCAAACGATGCATGGATATTGACTATATTTGAAGATGAATACTTCCTTTTGTTACAAATTAAAAATAACGGAGATGCTTCTTGTTTCAATCCTTTATTGAGTCTACAGTAGAATTACAAGAGCACCGATAGGGCGTCAGGTGTCGCCTTATATGCATCATATTTTTGGGGCGACATTCGCTAGATGTCACCTGAAGTGTTAACAACACATTGACATTGGCGAAAAATCGTTTAAAAAATTGGAGTCATAAATCGTTCAAAATTTTTTTAAATTGTCTGAGTTGTAACAATTTGAAGCTAGCGCGGTAGGTGAATTTTTAAATGTATTGTATTATTCTACTGCGTTTTTCTCAAAATTCCCCTTTTTAGACTTTTGGAGATGATATAGGTATGCACGACAATGCAAAACAAAATTCTTAATAAAGTATCGGTATGATTGATTACAAAAAGCGAGATAGCAAAAGCTAGTCCGCAATACTTTACAATTAAGAATCCTTCCAAAATTATGAGTCCAAAATGTTCAATCAACAATGTCTTACTATCAGTAGTTACGGAGATAAATGTATTCAAAGATTCCATTTTTTCTATATTTCTGTAAAATCATTACAGTAACTTAATTTTGTTTTCAAATTTCATTTGAATTGAAACTGCAAGATTTTAATAATTTTTCTTTGACTTGTGTTGCAGCGAATGAATTCTTAATATTCGATAAGTTAATATATAAATAATGATTGTCCAAAGATTTTCATAAAATAAGACAGAAATATTGAAAAAATAATGCAAACTTTGAAGTCGTTTATCTCCGTGACTGGTGATGTCAGTACACTGTTCCTTGAACACTTTCGACTCCTAATTTAGGCAGGTTTCGTGAAATATTGTGGACTAGCTCTGTTACACTCTGTATAGCGCAACAACAATAGGATTGAGTGGCTCAGACACGAGTGTCGTTATGGTGGCCAAGCGGAGTGAGCGGTATTCGAGTCTCGTAGCGGACATTAACACGGCAGGTCAGCTGTCCCAGACATCCCATTCGGGTCAGGAAACGGAGGAAATTGAAAAAGAAAAGTCGCAAGATTTCCGGCGGCGAGTTTGTTTCGTCCGGGAGCGGGTTAATCCCCCAATTTAGCCTCGCGCCCGCCTCATATATCTGATCACATCACATCCCCTAAGATGAAGGCACGTAGTTACCCGGAGTCTTCATATCGAGGAACGTGATCGTATATTAGGCTTCAATATTGATTAACAAATAATAAGATTTCGTATCAAATATTTATATACTCGTTCAAAGCAGTGAAGGAGGAACTAAAATCTTACTTTATTACCATTATTGCTATAAAAAAAAAAACTGGTAAAGAAAATATAAATAAAAAATAGCTATTGTATGAATTAAAAAAAATCTATGTATGTAAAGTAGGCATATAGAAATAAAAAGACGTAAGTTTGTAAGAGGTGTTTCACCTTATCAATCTATTTTACAATTAACACGCATATGAATGTTGAAACGTTTGAAACAAATCGAGTCATCACCAGGTATTTATGAGGTATTATTTATAATAATAATAAAGTGAAATGTATTAATAAATAAATAATTAACATAATAAGTAAAAAAAAATACATCCATAAACACAATTTATTTAGGTATTAAAAGGTTAATACAGAGCTATTCCACAGTAGATTCCTGTCTGAATTAGGAGTCGAAAATATTCTAGAAACAGTGTAATTAATAGATATGAAGTTTGTATTTTTTCAACATTTCTGATTTATTTTCTGCAAAAAACTATCATTGTCGTATTTTATATCGAATATTAAAGCGAATGATTTTTTAATATGTAACATAAGTTACTGTAATGATAGTTCAACATTTTATAGAAAATAATATAGAAAACAATGAAAACTTCGAAATAGCTTATCTCCATATCTATTTATATTAGGACATTGTTGCTTGAACATTTTGAAATCGTAATTTAGGTGGTCGAAATATATATTTATAACAAATAAAACAAGAGACAAGCAAATGGATAATGGAATATTATAAAAAAAGTTTTTAGAATTTTTTTTTATAGAAAGGAATATTCTTATAGTTTTATGATATACATCATGACTATCAACAAATGTTGGAACGTAGGAAAAAACTAATATAAAAAACGTAACCGATTTCAATCGATAACTATGTTAAAAATAGAAAAAAAAGAGAATAGACGCTGAAGTTTTATTTTTATGAAAAGCACTAAGCATGGGGCTCCGAGAAAATAAATAAATTCAGGTAAATTAAATTAAGATGTAATAGATTAGATTGTTCGGACGGGCTATAAAACGTCAATAAAGGTTGGGATTCTATTCAAGTTCAGAAAAAAATCGTAAGCTTTAAAAATTGTATGAATTGTTAGTAAAAAAAATGCTTTGTCAACCACGTAATTTTATGTACGCATCTCTTTATGAAATCTTTATGGAAACATTAATTTTACTAGCCGAGTTCGTCCGAGATTTGGATTTTTGTATATTTATTAATTTAATATTCCCCTACATTTCATTGAAAAAGTAAGAAAAAATTTAAGCTTGCAAGAGAGAAAAAAGCTCAAATAGATCAAGTCATTACATATTGATTATTCAGTACGAGTTGTGTTGAGATGGTTAAATAAACTTTTACTGTCTAATTTTTTAAAAGAACTATTTTTTCGAAATATTTTTCTTATTAAATTCGAAAAATATGAAACAAACAATATGGCGCATTGTTCTATTAGGTAATTAAATGAAAATTTGACAGCACCATAGTTGATTTACCGTTTCGGAGGTAATTTTGTAGAACTCCATAATCACACATATAAAAATAAAAACACAATTTTTGTGAGACGTGTTTCGCCTTATGACGGAATTATCAATCCTAACGATTTTATAATAAACACACATATGAACGTTGAAAAATCCGAAACAAATCAGTATAAAATGTTTTTTCGAAATATTCATACATTTAAAACACGGAACAAATAATATGGCGTCTTGTATAAATTTTTATAAGTTAATTTGATATTTCAAAGCTCCATATCTCATGATGGGAGTAATCGCATTGACCTTAAAAATTAATAGACTAAGTAAATATCACGACTACGCAAATCGCACAGTTGGACAGTTTTTGCTACATCGAACAAACAGATTTTCTGCTTAATTAAATAATTCTGAATGATCTCTTTTACCAAGATTTGAACGGAACTTTTCTCCATTGATAAAATATTTGTCATTGAAAAACAATTGCAAAGGAGGAATTTTCCAAAGAATTACCAAAAAGAAGAAAGCTCCGCGGGATACGAGTCAGATTAGCGTGTTGTCATGTAAGCTTTAAGCACGATTTAATTACGCGCTAGGCAATATTCTTGACTAGCTGACAGTCGCAGTTCGCACACCAATGACTGACGCTTAAGCATTCATTAGCTTTGCAAATCTGTTACTTTAACTAACCAATCGATGTAGTGGTATATTTTAACTTATGACTTTGAAAAGTGATAAACGTAAATACATAAACCGTGTGGCTTGTTATTTTCTTAAACGTAGGAAATGGTTCTCACGATTGTAAGACGATTAATAAATGAAATACAGGGTGTCTCATAGCTAACTAAGCTAAAACTTCTACTGAAAAAAAGAGCTAACTTTGATATCACTTATTTCTGTAACTATCGACATTTCACCCAAAGTGTAAAGAATATTATGTATTCAAAATTGAATGAAGAAACCTTCCATGAAATTTTTGGTTCTAGCCACGAGACACCCAGGACATTGTGTTTTGTGGCACATAAAGTAATAGAGTGACAATTAATAAGTTTAGTAACGAAACTAAGATTTCTTGTACTCTAGCGGTCCGTACCCCGCGTCGGTCGCCTGGATTTCAGATTAGGTTTTTTGTGAAAATTTTGGTTCTTGAATATTATTATTAACTATTTGAATATACACCAATATCTGGTATCAGAATATTTGATTTTAATACAAATACTGAGCAACAGACGGTTCAGCATAACGGTGTGAACCCGTAGAAGAAAGAAGTAAGGAAGGAAGGAAGAAGAAAGACTTTATAACTAACATAAACTGCAACGTAGCTATGACTCGTGGAAAGAATAAGTCATATACGAAAGTCGAGTGCAAATAGTGCAACAAAATCCGGGGACGGCCGCTAAAACGAATTCTGAAATAGAGAAAACTTTCAAAGCTAGAATAGATTTGGCACCTATGCTTAGCTCTACATTTGTAGATATATATGTTGATGTACGCATGTTTGGCATTAAAGTTATCATCGGGTTATTTATGCAACCAAGCAAAATATTTAGTACAATCCTCATTTGTTTATTATTTAATACAATCCGCCGGTGAAAGCCAAACGATCCGGCTTTCTAGAAACAATATTGTATTTTTGAATACACGAGCACACACGTAACAGATTTTAAAGTATACCCTATAAACAAGAAAAAAATTACACAAACAGCCCTCATGCTAATGGCAGAATAAATAACGCTCACCCTTCAACGCAAGGAGCTTCAATTTGAAATTAAATTAAGTTTTAACAGAATCCGGAACACACAGGTAAATTTTCCGGGAAAAGTAATTTCACGCTGCGGTTTGACGCTTCAGTCGGTCGATTCTCCAAACGGACCGTTTTCACAGTCTGCACGCGAGAGGAGCGAGGAGCGCTGGATAAATCCCTCCGAGCGCGTCCCGGGAATTACGCGGCCGTTTTGAAAGCTCCGGATCGGGCCGCACAGTCGGCAGGGGATGAAAAAAGGTACAGGGAGCGAAGGGCCAGGCAACAATATCGATCAGCACAAAGGGGAAACTCTTGCCCCGAGGAGCGAAGATGCTTCAAATTAAAAACGACCTTCCGTAGACAGCTGAAAGCAATTAAAAATTAAATATTCATGCGGGCAATTTACTCCTAAACGAAGGCTTCAGAAAAGATTATACGGAGATTTCGGACAACTCGGCTTCAATTTATTTATCGAGACATCAAATATTGTCTATCAGACGGGTCATCGCTATTATACTAAAATGTAGTTCTCGCAGACGTCTCCGCGAATCTCTAATTTAAGGGAAAATTTCCTTCCGTCACTGATTTACGAACTTTCAAAGATTTCGGACAACTCGGCTTCAGTTTATTTATCGAGACACCAAAGTCTATCACACAGGTCATCGCTGTTATACTTAAATGTAGTTCTCGCAGACATCTCCACGAATCTCTAATTTAAGGGAAATTTTCCTTCCGTCACTGATTTACGAACATCTCGGAGCGGTCCGGGAGGCCTCTCCATCTTCGTGTTTACCAAGAAAGGTAGAACTATTCCTATTGCGCTAACTCTGAATCAACATTGCCTAATAATGTTGACAGGGTTTTCTTGGGTCCTCGCATGTAATTTATTTCCTCGTTCTTTATTTGAGTATTGCTTTCTTAACTTTCCCAGTAGGCATCAAAGCCTTAAAGGATGTAAAAAAGAATTGGAAATGATTTGAAATTTGGGCACATAAAATATATTATCTTACTTAATACACGCAGAAAATCTCGCCACAGCTTGAAAATGCAGCTTATGATGTATGAAAGTGAAGCCTGGAGCTGGCAGAAGAGGAACGAAAATAGAGTGAATGCAGTGGAGATGAAATCCCTTAGACGTATGTGTGACAAATCCATTTATGATAGAGGAAAGAATGAAGATATTAGGAATGAATGTAAAGCCAATCTTAGCAAAGTTGATAGAATTAAAAAAGGGTCGCTCAGATGGTTGGGGCATGTTGAGCGAATGAATGAAGAAAGAATGGTAGGAAAGATATATAATAGAATATTCAATGTTTATTTGATGCAAGTGTTGATGGCACCAGAAAGATAGGGCGACCGCGGAAGACATGACCAGATAAACCAGATATTGGAAGATGGTGCCGTTAAGAAGCCTCAACAAGGCGGCCTCCGTGCGAAGATGTATGAATGTGGATGAGGCGAGAGTTGTATGTCAGGACAGAAGAGTGTGGCGCTCTATCCTCTCTGCCTACCCCCACGATGAAGCGGCGTGATGTTTAGTTAAGTTATATGCAGTTTTCTCAAGCATATTTACCAGTTTGGGAAGATTACAAGCTATATATCATTACAGTATGACAGCAAGAGACTGAGCAGTGAAGAAATGTGTTGTGTATTCAGAAAAAACGTAGATCTCAGAGTATAAAATTTACATAGATGAACTAAACCCGTTCATAAGAAAAGGGAATTGGGTCAAAGCGGAAAAATGTCCCTATTCGCGTTTTTAAGGCACATTTATGCTGCAGTTAAAGTATTTATTCTTGTATTCTTAAATAACCTAGTAAACAAAAGTTTTTTTACAACAGACGTTTTTTTTAATTTAAAAAATTCATCCCAAACCGAATCTTTAAAGAAAAAAAAGTAATTCGTAATAAAGCACGACTTGTTTACAAAGACGTTATACTTTTTAAGAGTAAAAGAGTTCGACTTTTTCATAATTGTTTTAAAATTTAGAAGCTAATAGCAATTTTTTTAAACAAGTCAAACGTATTGGAACCAGCCGTGGCAACACGAAAATTACGTTAGTCCATGTCTACAAATTTTGGCAGACTGTGGTAGCTCTAGACTCTAGCTAGCTCTATAAAAAATAATAAAAACATAAACTATAAAAACAATTTTAGAAACATTATCTCAGTAAACGTAACAACGTTGATTCAAACAAAAATAAACATTTCATAGTTAATAATTAATTACTAATTCGATACGTTCGCAATCGATAAGCTGAATTATTTATAGTGATAGTTACTCATGTACAAAATCAATTACTCTGGTCTGGCATTTTTAAAAAATTATGAGAACTGAGTTGACTGGTCTTGTGAAGATTTACATCAAAATAACTTTTACAATAACTTAATTGTAAAACGAAAGCAGCAAATACTCTCAAACGGTGCACTCTGGCGTCGTGATATTGGCAAAACTTTTCTGACCGGAATTTCTAAATGAACGCAACACCATTCCCATCAAAAAGATGAAATTAACTGTCAAAGATATTTTATATTGTTATATTTTTCAACAAGAAAATGGATTTCGAAAGAAGAGTAAAGAGTTTTAAAGAATAAATGTCGAAAATTTATTTTTATGTGTTTTGATACGATTTGGATAAATAATTTGTGGTGATTTAATTTTGTTTAGAATTTTCGTTCTTGCGAAAATCAATTGTTTCAGCATTTTTTAAACATTTTTCAATGAAATATTGAAGTCGTGTAGTCATGTCAGCGTAGTCTTATTAATAACTATACGAAAAAATGAAGATAGATAAAAAATGAGTATAGAGAAATATGTTCATAAAATGAAAATATATCCTGGCGTGCAGAAATAAAAATCTGTACGAATTGAAATCGTCAACAATGGGGGGTAGAAATGTACTGGCAGAATGAGGCAGGGAATGTATGATTATGATTTTTCCCTAGATTAAAAAAAACATGCATTTTCAAGCATCTATTTCCATGATCCCTGAGGGTTAAAATTTCCACCCTTAGTTTTACACAGGTGGTGAGCTTTCGCGGAGGCTGGGTCGAAAGAGTAGTCAAACGGAGACAAATGTGGTCTAAATAAACAGTCGACAGAAAAAGGAAAAATACAAAGCAAGGCGGGAAATAAATAAAAGGTTGAGACCATTTTCTCCCCCAAAAGCAAAACTGTTTATCACAGGTGAATGGAAATGAAAAAAGGGTTGGGAATGGTGTTTCATGTTTTATATTCAGATTCTCAATATCGCAAAACATAGGCATTACGGTTTATTGTATCTAAGAAAGAAAATATTATATTATAATTAAGGAAAAATGTGCAAAAGAAAATTTTCATGTATTCAAAAGAAATTAATAATACAATGAACAGATAAGATAATACCAGCATGGATAGTGTAATTTGAGAAGTACGTAAGTCGAGAAATGAACCTTCATACAAGAGGCATGAGATATCGGGTTCTTTGACATTAAATATCATTTTATAAAACAAAGAAAAAAACGAACACAAATGGTAAGCAAAACAAAAGCATACATACGTAATTTAGAGTGGTATTTTACTAAATTTACATAATAATTCGGGGTATTACTGTATTTTTCAAAAATATATTTTTAATTACTGGAAGAAATAGAAAAGGTTATATTATTGTGATGCAGTTGTAAACGACATATGGGACCCATCTGCATTAAAGCGAAATGCCGAGATTACTGCAAACGCACTTTATAGCCATGACCTTAAGCTAAAGCTTGGAATGGATAGGGCAAGGCAACTCCAGAAATTGTGTGAGGAAAGGTTGGGACTACAATGGACGGAGGCAGCACAATCAGCGCAAGACAGGGACGAATGGAGGCGCCTTGTCGATGCTGGGGGTCCCCGATCCGAATAAGACAAGGGGAAGATGATGATATATAATGTATTTTAAAGGAATCCGTACACAATTTAAAAAAACAACATACGATTTGATTAATTTTTGAAGTTGGCAATAGAAAAAAATATTACTCGATGCGGATTTAGCGCAATCATAATATTTGAAAATTTCTTGTACACCACGTCTTTATAAACGAAACATCTTAATTCAGACCGAGGTAAAATATTTTGAAGGCGTACGAATACTTCTCTTGTATTTTATAAAAGTAAATGAGAATCTAGAAATTGCTTATTCCTGGGAGGTCGACATACGCAAGTTAGATTCACATCAAAAGAGAAACATTACCTCCTAACTTGGTAATAAATTTTTAGGGGAGACGCCTTACAAATTATAATTATGTTTTCCATCAAGATTGCCAAGTTTAAAACAACAATTTAACTTTCACCCCTTGATATAAACTATGTATTGGGAAAAACATTAAACAAATAACTTATGAATGGTAATTATTATTGACAGATTTATGTAATTTATGGTTTATATATTCATGTAACACAGGCACCTACGAGAACACATAAATGTGTGTGTATTTATAAATGTATGTAATCTAAATGTAATAGTTTCATTGTCTGTCTGTAACTTGCCGGAATTACAACATTAGACAATTAATTATACTGTGACTCGCAATCAGCGCGCGACTCAAGCTACACTTAAGGGTCGAAATTACACGTTCTTGACATTTTTATATTATTATTTTATTAAATAAAGTTTTGGGTTTAAGGAATAATGTCAATTTGAAAAAAAAACACTATTGCGCAACCCATGTTGCGCTGATAGCTGTAAATGCGCGATAGCGACACAGAGAATATTTTCTTGTCGCGTTTTCAACATGGCAACGCAGTTCACGTCAAGCGAGAAAGCGTCCTCACCGATACAGATGCCTGTTTTGCTAATTAACTAATCATTTTTTTTGGATGGTTGAAGTTAGAATATCGCTGTACTAAGGATATCGAGCTGAAAGAAGACTACGTTGAGAAATAAAAAAATGCGTTTCTTTCTGTAACACAGATACTTATCGTAAATATGTTTAGGACACGCATAGGCGAAAAATGTTTTTTTAACGTTAAAATAATAATATTCCCTATCCAAAGGAATGTGCTACATCTTAGCCAATCAGTGAGTAATGTAAAGCAGAATCGAAAAATGTGGGATTTACGGCTCGTTTCTGGGGCGAGGAAATTGTCGGTAGCGTGCGTAGGCAATTTTGACACACGCTCTGTATTCAGATTTTTAATGGCGGCGCGCACAACGAGCTTCGTTACTCCAGGAGTCATTTGGTACCGAACAAAAATCGGTAAGAAATAACCATACATCGGAACGGAAACATATTTCATTGCGCGCTAAAATTGATTTTAATGTAATGTTTTATCATCAGGATTGTAATCACGATTTTTCAGAATTTTCCAATCATTTATTGGAAAGAGAACAAAAAAAAGAGTTTTATCTGTATATTATCTATATTAATCTATACCACCACCATTCTGATATTTCCAATAATTTCCGATATCATCTCATTCGTCATTTTCCTATACGGTCTCAAGTGATCTTATAAACAAAATTGATAATTAATTTGATTTAAATGTAGATCAACAGTTTCCTACGAGAAAGTGTTACCAATTTTAGTTTTACAAACAGTGGAAGATTATTTTTGAAAACCTTATTCAGACGTCCAAATGCACTTCAGTCCCTCCCTGTTCCACGAAAGATTTCTTCGGATATGGAAATTTATTTTCCCAGGTAAACATAATTCTAGTATGAATAATTAGTGGTGTAGAACAATAAACAATAAACACTTCTAGTAGAAGATTAGTGGTGTAGAACAATAAAATCATATTCCAAAATCTTAACGTAACGCAGAGGCATGGAAAGATGTACATTGGGTATCAATGAAATATATTTATATTACCAAAGACACACACCGCTTTATTTATTTTTCCAATTTTTGTCGACAAAAACCTGGCGGCGATAGTACGTAACAAGGTAGTAACGATATAATTTGGAAATATGTAACCGAATACGAGTATTACCGGGAGTGGAAAACGTAAGAGCTACTAGTAACATAATAATGTCATAATGTGAAAGGGATACATCACCGAATCCATCATTCAAGAATTGAATCGGAAATATGATAATAAAAATAAAAAATCAAAACATTTCTTGGTTCAAGCGTCATAATAAATCGAAATCGTAAAATATGACAATTTTTCAGAAATGTTTATTTGTGTCTTTTTTCCAAGTATTCTGTTGTCATTTATAACAATTTATAAGAATGTAAACATCACAATAAGAGGGAAAACAAAATGCCAGCGTCCCAATTATTATTTTTGCTACGTTTTTATAACTTCTTTTTATAGATGTAAGAAAAACAAGAAACTTTAATTATAGAGCAGAAAATCTGTTAGTGCAAACTATCAAAAACTCTCGAACGGTGCGCTCCAGCGTCGTGATACTGCCAGTATTAAAACCCTGAATCTTCTGACCTGTAGCCATCATTGTTTTAAACGACACGTGTGCGTTTTTCCTTAAGTATCTTCAAGGATGTTATGTTTCTTAAACTAATGTTGGAGTTTTTTAGCGTTAAGCCTCTCCAGCATTATCCTAGTGACCAAACGATCAAAATTTCAATTCATGCCCCGGAAGGTAGCCAATTTTTCTTATTTATAGCAGCAATATACAATTATTGACACATAAGGCCAAAGTTTTCTGTAAGTCTAATGACGCGCACAATATGAATTCATCATTACAAAATTTTTTCAGGTCCGAATTTAGAGTCAATACTTAGATATATTATATTATCAATAGATTATTTAATGGTTAAGGTACGCCTTAAAAGTGTTATTATGTACTGAAAATTACGCTTTTAAGGCGTACAAATCATCTAAGTATTGACTTTGAATTCGAGCCTCAATGTCGTGAAGCTGGAAGTCTGGCAAACTTCAGAGCATCTGATGGAACGTGCTCTGGTGTAGAGCTTCTTGAAGTTTGCTGTTTGAACCCGGGTTCGTGGTACGAAAAGTTTTTCAAATGGGGCGTTCGCTCACGAAGCCCCACTGTATTTTGACTTAATCATATTTTTAAAGTATACTTCACACAGCATAGTTAAAATTTAATAGAATTTTAATTAAATTGAACGTTTTTTCCTTGACAGTGTAGAAGTTCATATTTAAAACAATTTAATTGTAAACACCAAGTTTCAATCCAATATATGAGTAATAATATTTAAGCTTAAGCGCTTTCGATCAAAATTATCGAGATAAAGGTACAAGAATAATAGAAAATCTTAGGGCTGATGATGATAATGATGTGGCGGACCACTGCATCGAATATCATCACTCATTTGATTAAAACAATATAGTGGTTTTACATCTGAAGGCTAATGGACGTAACTGGATGCTTTAGAGGTTCTTGAAATTAATCGAGGCATTAAAAATGTAAACAACCTTATAAATATTCAAATCCCTGCATCGTCTCCATTACAATATAATTACTGTTGTAAATGTAATATTAATGACTACCCCTCTCTCCCTCCCCTTACATTATATTGTTTTGCCATATTGTTTTTATTTTTATTGTCAGGTCTAGTCTCCATCGAAAGCGCTTAGGCTTAAATATTATTTTTGTGTTAAATAAAATGAATATTTTATACGAACCGTATATTTCACTGGCAAGCAAATCTCGACGTTTCGTTTAAGTCTTATCCAGTGTCATCATCCTCAGCCGTGATAAGACGCTCTCCCGATGATCCTGGATAGACTTCAGCGACTTTGCTTCTCAGTAAAATATACGGTTTGTACAAAATATCTGTTTTATTTAACACAAAAATATGTCCAACAACCGTAATAATAACCTTAAGTAACCCTTTAATTAAATATTATTACTCATATAGTGGATTAAAACATGGTGTTTAAAATTAAATTCTTTACATAGAATGTTATTGTGAAATGTATTTCGCATATGCAAGTCTACTTAAGAAATTAATAATCAAGTATCAATTTAATCAAAAATATTTTCAAATCAAAAATTAAAATGTGTCGCACCTATAACCGTGGATAGCCAGAGCGCTAGAGAGATTCACTCCATGGAAAGTATTTGAATAAGTTTTACATTTATAACATTTAAAAATTATTTTGAGTTAAGCTTGCAGGGAAGAAGGCCTACAGCAATTAGTTTCAGAGAGCTTTTGGCATGAAGAGTCTAGAAGTTTATCTAATAGCGTGGTTTCCCGAGCCCAAGGTATAGGGGTGAGAACAAAGCTTAACAGAGGAAGTTAAATTATGTTTTAAATACGCACGTCTCGGTTAATCATTCATGAGGCTACAGTCTTAATTGTAATGAGTTAAAAGAAAATACCAAAGTCGAGATAATTAATCAAGGCGATATGACAAATAAAAAGTTTTATTAATTTAAAAAACTAACAAACTTTATATAAACCGCGGTATTATTTTTAACGCCAATGAATTTTCGCCAAGGCGGATCGTTTCATATGCGTCCGTTAATAATCATTTTATATATGTCCGTCCTGATGAAGATACAACGGGGCTAAAATCGGTCGAAGTCAAAAATAATCAATGTGGTTTATATAAAATTGGTTTAGTGTTTTTAAAATAAATTATTATATCGAACCACAAAGTTAACGCTACAAACATAAAAAAACGTATAAGAATTTTTAATAAAGGTGATGATTATTTATAAGGGTAGGCTGAAAACATAAGCAGGATAAAAAAAACATTTTAGATACTCGAGATTTTTTATTGTTAACAATAGTTTTAATAATCTTTTCCATCTTTAATCTATGTCCATTTTTAAAACTATTTCTATTGGCAACATCTGACATCACTTGGAATTCTCGTTCACTTTTGACAGGTGTATGAATCTAGAATCTTAGAAACTTTTGATAAATTTCAGCGCTCCATGATTAAATATTTTTATCTTATCTTAGAAATTAAATTCCTTCTCTTGAAGGTTATACCTTGATATTTTCAAAAAAAATGTTTTTTTTTTATCTCATCACTTGAAATTCTAAGAATAATTTGAGTCATCACTAATACGAAAATTCAGAAAATTAGCTGAGTTGTAGTAATTTGAAGCTAGCGTGGTGGGTGAATTTTTAAACGAATTGCATTATTCTTTTGATTTTTTTTCGAAACTTCCCTTTTCAGACTTTGAAGGCCGATTTTGTTCAAATTTTGCACATATCTTACTAATAACATTATCTACGATGTGGCGTAATAGTACATTAGGTTTTAGGTAGGTTTTGAAACTCAAGTTGATTTTTTAATAGCAATAACTTCAGATTGGGACATGTTATGATAGTAAACTAATATTATAAATGAAGGATTGAGCTTAGAGAATATATTGAAATTCAAATCTAAAAAAAAACGAAAATGGTCGTTGGGTAGGTTTTGATACGCAGCTACTCATATTAGAACGAAATTGCGAAAGACAGACAGGTACCAGCGGTAACTTCCGCTGCGAGAACGCTGCCTGCAAGAACAGTGTCCCTTCAAGAACAAAAGGCAGCGCGGCATAAGTACCCCGTGCCGCTCAGAATATTATGCAGAAGAACAAGGTTCTTATACTACGGGCGAGAAAGGCACATGGGAGTGGATGTGTGCGCAGATATGAGTAGCGGTTCATATTTTCAAAGAATCTCGATTGCGGGTACGTTTAAGAGTTTCAGAAGTGGGAAGACAGAATTTGCGAGGGAAATTTACTTTTAAATTAAGCACACCCTTTTCGCCGGCGGGAACAATAATTATCATCGTCGATCAAGAGCCTCAGGAACACGAAGCGCGAGTTCAATTTCAGAAGACTTCCAAATATTAATTTTGTAAGAATCACGTTTTGTAGAGCATCATTAAACTTTCACTCAAATGGCACACTCGGATAAATCTCATTAGGGCCATCATCGCAATGAAGAATTATAGACAGATTTGTAACCTAACAAAATAAATATACCCATACGCCAGATACAATATTAAACAATCGACCGTATTCTCAAAATTACAAGATAATTATTTGGTGATTGTTACCTCAAAATTAAAAAATGGAGAAACGATAAGACATCTTTTAAAAAATGTCAATATTTATATCACTGTGACGAAAATTTCGTCTTTAATTTAATATTTGAACTCTTTGGATAAAGAAATTAGTTGATGTGTAAAGTGAAACAAATAGATTTTTTTTTTGTATTTAAGACAAACTTTTAAAATAATATTTGTACTTTCTTATTTTATATAGTACTATTAATCAAAACTTATATTTTAGACAAAATTCTAGATTGTAATGAATGGTTTGCGTGATGATATAAATATCGCTTCGGCGTCAAATAAACAGGTATTTTTTAAGAACACCCTGACATTATGGAGGTCCGACAATACAATCCAAGCTTGTGTAACAAAATATTAAGGTACCTGCTTTAATTGAAAATGGTTTATTTGCCATTACTGCACGACTAAGTAATGTAGTCTTAAATATACTGTAATGTATGTATTCTTGCGTACAAACCTCTAATACAATTTTACAAGATTATGATAAATAACCAATAAAAAAAGGAAAACTGTTTGGTGTTGAAAAGTGATATTGCACCATCTATATGTAGACATAAAAACACAGGATGCGATTTCTGCTCCCTGTCTTGGGTTTATAAAGAATTAATTATTTACCCTTATACTCCACGTTCCCTTCAATCAACATATCGCATCAATTGGACTTTGGAAAGTATATTCACGACTACTACTTTCCAAAGATCTAATTTAAAATTGCCAAAGTCGTCAATGTAAATTAATTGAGTACTTACAAGGGCATAAATAAATACGTCCAATCTATTTTTGAGTGTAGGGGTAGAATCACCAAATAAGGTGAACTGTTAAAAATCTACTCTTGTCCGTTTTTTAGTGTTAAGGTAACAAACACTAAAAAAATAATCTTGCTGTTTTCAGAATACGGCCGAATGACGGCTTTTAAAAATATGTGATTTTTAAAAATATTTTTCGATATTACCAATTTCATGAAAAAACATTTTTTTTACATAAAACCTTATTTATTTATTTCTATAATAGCGATTAATTCGATAAATAATATTTTCAGCAAAAAATACAGGAGATTATAAAACACATACATAGATGTCGCAAACATGTGAAGAGAGCTATATTTATAATATATTATCGTTTTTATTGTACTTGGAGAAGCTTGTCACCAGAAATGGGGCGAAGTAGGAAAAATGTCTGGGATTAGTTGGACCTAAGACGATCTGAACAAACGAAATCTCGGCACAAAAACACAGGTACACATCTAAGAGTTTTGCTTCGGCAAAGATTTGTCTTATGTAGAAAGAGAGAAAAGGAAAATGAAGAGAAATTGGGAAACAAAGGAAATAAACGACGTCCAAAAATATTTGCGAGCAAGATACGAAGATACAGCGGGGAATACTAATTTATTAGAGAGGCACATTTTGCGATAAATGAAACGAATGTTGCGTGTCACGATAGTCGAGTGTGGTCTTTTGTAATCTTTGCCGCTTCGGTTTGGGCACATGGAAAGCTGCGAAGAAGGCCCGCGAATGCAATAATGTACTAGTGCACGCGGCGCCCTGCCTGTCGGGGTGGATCGGGGATGACAGATGAGTAGAGTGGCGATGAGATACGATGGAATATTGTGGCAAAATTTACGGCGGCTAAAAATGGGGCGCTACGGTTGGAAGATGAACTAACCTGACACACGGGAAATGATGGCGTAAATAAATAACATTGTACGTCTGAAATGTACTTTCTTCTATAAAATAATATTTAAAAATACATGTCGCTTGTAGAAAAGCTATCACATCCAATTTGTTCTAATCTTACATTTTTATGGCCCTCTTTAGACATTTTTTTGTACCTTAGTTTTAAAGGTCGCAAATTTAGAAAAAACTTTGAAGCATCAAAAATAAAACGAATGGGTAGATATGTTATGAACTACTATCGTCAACGACCTTGATAGAAGAATAACCTACTGTGACTTTAAAGTACAATCTATCTTCTAAATATAATATTTTCGTTCTCTGTCTGTCTGTCGATTCGAAAAGTCCGTGAATTTTTGGAATTAAGACTTTAGATAATAAGATTGTGACACGCAATCACCGCGCAACACGCAATGGTTCAGGCAAAACGCAACTGTGACACCACGCCGACCAGATTACCGTGATTTTTCACAGGCGTATGGCTGGTATAAAAATATTTTATGACGACGAGAGGAACAACATATTACAGTTACTCTTTTATGGGTTAGAAATTAGAACAACTTGGAAAAATAAAGTAAAAATTATGTTACAATTTAATTTATTTCGTGTATTAAAGAGTAAATTCCGTGAATCCTGAAAAAAGGATGACATAAAATAAGTAATTTATTTCAATACATATTTAATTAAATTAATTTTTGGTCTTCGAGATTTTAAATTTTGTCTTTCTATAGATTAATTCGATGCTCTATTACAATGTTAAAAAAAATACTATTCGAAGTAACAATGTTACAGTGAGCAGATAATATCATCAAAATAAAAACCATGCTACGGAGATTCTGAAAAACCATATATGGATATGCTTTACGTATTCAATAAGGGAAATTCCCTCTTACTTCGGTACGGTCCTTGCCACTGTAGGGAGAATAATTAATTTTCCCCAATGTTGGTACAAATCCCCTATTACTCACACGAGGGAGGCCAAAGATATGAAGATGCGCCATCTATTTCATACAAGCTTACGAAAAATAGGATTTAGGAAAAATGGGAAAAAAAATCGATCCGATAACCGAATCAAAAAACAGGCGAGATATATTCAGACCATTAAAATAACAACAACACTGACTATTCTTAAATGGGACTAATTTTTTCTCTTATTAAAATAATTGTAATTAAATTAAATAATGATAAAAAAAACAGTTTTAAATAATTAAAGTTGATATTGTTTTAAATAATTAAAAATTGATATTTTTTTTAAATGTCACCACATTGTAAAATGTCTTCCACATTGCAATACAAACCCCAAGTAGAAATAATTTTTCTACAGAGCCTCCATGCACTTTATTTCAAGGAGTTTATTTTTTAGGACTAATTGAATGGTCAGTTTTTTTTAAATATAATGGTCAGTATTTTATTAGTTAGTAAAGTGGTGAGTATTTCATTATTAAAATGGTCAATATTTCAAATGTGTAGTCAGTATTTTAAATATGTATAATTATCCTTGATCAGTAAATAATTGATACTTGGCCAGTAGAAGTACGGAAAACGATCAGTATTTTATAATTTATTAATTTATACGAGAAAAATTGTATTGAAAAAGTATTTAAGTTTATAATTAAAATACAAATGGCCAAAAATACAGATTTTTCCATCAAAATAAGCCAAAAAAGATAACATTAAGCAGCAATTAATTTAAAATTAAATTAACTAGCACAGCCTTTATTACTTTATTTTGTCTGCCAGTATATATCTAGAATATACTGATCATTTATTTAATTTACTGACCATTTAAAAAAGACTAATTATTAATTTATTGTATTGTCCATTTAAACATAATATTGACTTAATAACAATTGATGAGAATACACTATTTAATTTAAAAAATGACCATTTTATTAATAAAATACTGGCCAATTCAATAAAAGTCATTTTTTTATAACCCAATCACTGTAATTAAATCAAACTTTGCCGTATAGAACATAATCATCCTAAACATTTTATTATTTAACGTACAGATTTTAAATCATCCCCATCCCATCTACCCACACCTTTCTCCCCACTCTTCATGGAATTATTATTAATTTAAACTAACTAACTAACCATCACGCCGTTTCCCAGCAGGGGTAGGCAGAGAGGATTGAACGCCACACTCTTCTATCCTGGCACACCACTTTTGCTTCGGCCGCATTCATACATCTTCTCATACAAGTGCTACGGTTGTTGCGGCTTTTAACAGGGCCATCTCAAGTACTTGTAGGATCTTATCATGCCAGGTCTTTCGCGGACGCCCTCTATTTCTGTTGCCTTCAACACTCGCCTCATATATTTTCTTAAACATCCTTTCCTCGTTCATTCGTTCCACATGAACAAACCATCTCAGCACTCCTTTCTTTATTTTTACCAAACTACAGCCAGCATTGCATTCTCGTCTAATTTGTTCATTCCTCACTCTATCGAGATTAAGTCTATAAAGATATCAAAATTACCATGGACTAGCGAAATTTTTGTTTATTACCAATGATGTTCCCAAAATAAAATAGTTAAAAAAACGCATTACGCAATAAAATTATAAATCTTACTACACTCAAGGAAATGAGTCATTTATCTTTCTTTAAAGATGCTCACAATAATGAAGAAAAAAACGTTTGTCGCACTTTGTTGCACGTATTTTGGAAAGGCAATACACTCTTCTCGTATTCCTAAGAGAGTTCACTCGTCCATTTACTAATACGTCCACTAGGAAGGAGGGATTTGCAGAAGCACTTCGGTCTAAATCGGCTTGGCGGTCTGTTCATCTCCATTACTGGGAGCGAATCCTCAAATGATTTCTACGAAACGGACATTGATCGAATCACCCCCGACTGAGTTGGTAATAGTTCAGATTGGAACCAAAATCGGAGCGAATTATTGCATAGATATTTAATAAAATTAAATGATTTTTTTTTTTAGTATTTATGATTAAACCATATTAACATCCGGACAAGTGGGTATTCAAATAGACAGCAGTAGACCTCTTTGAATTTAAGGAAAACAAACGAATAAGTATGTGTAAGCCGTAAGAACTAGGCACATTGTTTCGTTGTGTTGGTGTTTATATCCGTAAACACCAATACAACACCGAAACAATGTTCGTCGTATGCACGGCTTAAACATACTAATACGATTGTCTTTCTTAAATGGAAAAATATGGTCAGTCGTTCTAATAAATTTTTAAGGCAACAACAAAAAGGCAGGCGACAAATTTACGAAAATTGAAATGATTTTCTAACATTAATTGTAACATCTACCAATAAAGGTAAGGTATTGAATGATAATGAGGGGATTACGAACAAAAGTTCCACTATCCAACAGACGACATATAGATAAACGTTTCTGTATCTGATTTTATCGCCAGAGATGAGATTTTAAAATTAATATGCTTTTGATAAAATGCTTATAAAACTCGCCAAGTTTCAATGCTTTCAAAATCAGTTATCAATTATGAGATTGAGAATCTTTGCCAGATTATTATATTAAAACACGTCGCTTAGTATTTTCTCCAAATGAATATTATCGAAAATCTTACGAATCTCCTATGTACGAGGCACCTATGGTGTAATTGGTAACGGGCCATTCCCGGATAGATTGGAGATCCGTGGTTCGAATCCGGGTAGCAGACAAAATATTTTATGGTTGATTTGATTTTTCTGCGTGTATTTTTTAATTGATTGATAAATTTGTTAAAAAAAATTCACAGAACTTTGTTCTAAAATTGCAACTTCAATATAATAATGTTGTCTTTAATATAATTCGTATCAGCGCTTTCAATTCTAATCCCCTCAAATGTATTAAATTATTAATAGATAATATTTTTCTTAATGACCTATTTATGGAACAAATCTAATGATAATGACATAAGACTGGAGGATTTGATAACATTAGAAATAGAGGTATCCGCGGAAGCTATGGGACGACCAGGTAAATCAGATATTGGAAGAATGTCTGAAGCCTCAATAATGCGCAACAAGTGTATGAATGTGGATGAAGCGTAAGAAGTGTGTGGAAGATGTAGCGCGCTCTATTCGATCTGTCTAAATCCCCACGGCCAAATGACGGGATGGTAAGCAAGTTAGCTTAATATGAGTACGTACGTATTTCAAATGTATTCTTATGCTATCTTAGAAAAGTGCTATTTTAGTTATCAAAAAATTAATACGGAAAAGAAAAAGAAGTAGACAGATGAACTACACTACACAAAAAAAACTGTGAAATGAATTGGAGCGTGAAAGGTATAAGTGCACAATATTGGAGTGGCGTACCGTGGAAGCCTCAAGTACCTATAGAGAAGGGGAAGTCATTGATTCGTAGATATAGTTCACGCCCGGGATATCAAGTACTTATTGATCATAGTGATGTCAAAAAAGGATTTTGGAAGCCGTCCAATTCATGGCTTATTGTATGCTATCATCGAGTCGAGTGTGGACGTAATTATGGAACTAAATAGCCACGCACTTAGAGCGTGTGGCAGAATTTTGAGTGCGAAATACGTGCTAATTACTAAATGGTGTTCCAGATAAGTTTGTGTCAAATGTTTTTGTTAACAAATAAAAGTTATATTGATTTATAGTGTTTCATTTCGAATCATCTACGTATTATACTTAACAGTGTTCTTACATGTTACAGTCCACCCGAAAACCTGTTACACATATATATCAAAGAGCTATTCTATTTCTCAACATTTCGATAATACACATTCTACATTAAAGAAATACTACGCAATTTTTTTTTAACGATAATTCATAAGCGTAAAAAAATCAGCGTTATATTCGTACCTACACGACAATTTGGCACAGCATGTAGCAAAAGTGAAAGCAACAAATAATGTTATAAAGTTAAACGTAATGTAGTATACATCATTAATATTACTTGGGGGTCTCTGAAAAAACTATATTTGAGTCTATTCTCATTTGTTTGCGTTATCACAACAATTATGTCATACACTCCTATTACATAATGTACACTTCGTCAATATTTACGTGATATATATAAATAAGTAGGTACTAATATTATTTCAGGAGTTGTTAAAATTTAGTTTGTTTCACGCACATCCGCATTTTTTCACATTTGATCCAAATTGTCTAAATATTAAAATGTAGCCTAAATTTCCGCGAGAATGACACAGGTCTTGACATTTTTCATGGAAATTTTACGTGTAGGGGAATAAGTACGTCCCGTATATTTTTGACTGCGCGATTATAATAATCTTACTATTTTTCTACGTTAAAAACCACGACAATATATTTTTGTCATGTATTTGAAAAACGACAGTATATTTTCATTATTTTTTCGTTTACAGATTTTCTTACAGGCATTGATATTCCTATAGGCACATCAATTATAGGTGTCAAGAACATGGTCAATTGTAGAGTTTTGCAGTCATTTTGTTCTCCATTGATCCAATGTGTGGTGCCCTCGTTGGTTGGTTGCTTGTTAAGTCATAACACTGAGTTTATACGGAAAAACTATATGATGCGGAACGCTCCCATAAGTAACAGACACGGAAAGGGGATATAAGATTTTTGAATCAATCAACATACAATAATAATTATTTACGGCCGCGGGCCGCAAGTTATTCATTCCTATCTCTAACGAAAGATTGTCACGGGCCATTAATTGAAAGTCCAATATAATTTATGTTCCAATATTACAATCGTGGGTGTGGCGCTCAAATCAATGGTTTAATTTAGGAACGGACGTGTGGCGAATTCTAAACAATTCTCTTTGCAAAACCATTCGGCACCGGGCCTGGGGGATGGGCTGGTTCTCGAGGAAGGGGGGGCAGGAATGTCCGTGGGCTGCATATCAAAAGCTCGGATTTAAGATAAATGTTGGGTTAGGGAACAGAAAATATCATATTTGGAAAAATTTGGTGTTGAAATAAATGAGATGAGAACAAAGGTAATATTATTATTATTATTAGTACTCTAGATTACTAATTATTATGATATCGACGTATTCGATTGTGTTTAATTGATTTGATGTCTTTCAATTTTATCGCTTTGTTTTGTTTTGAGTTTTATTCCAAACTTTCATTATTAACAAATAAAAATTATTTACTTTTTCTTCAAATATAGAAAATTTATTTTGTGGTGACATAATTATAATTTATAAAAATTAACTTTGTAAACACCACTTATTTATTGAAAAAAATCAACATGTTTCGAAGCCAATGGCTTCTTCGTCATGTTGAATTTTTCAATAAATAAGTGGTGTTTACAAAGTTAATTTATATAAATTAAAAATTATTTAAATGTATAAAAGCGAAATTTTAATACTCACAATTAACAGACATTTGAAAATATAATACCTACATGCTGAACATACATACATATATTGTTGCGTGTCACGTGATAAACTTCGTTGACCTTGGACACACGCAATGTGTTTGTCTGTCGCGGTGATTTGTATTTCGTAAGACGGTGAGCACCGATGAATATAATAATATTTTTAATCATTCACGACAGAAGTCAAAAGTCTCGGAAAGCACTTTAGAAAACTTCGCGTAGTTTCTACTTATCTAAAACTCGTAACAACCAACTGTCCGAAGAAAAATGTCCGACTTTGACAAGACAAAAGTTTAGATGGGAGATAAATTGTTTACGAAGTTTGTTCGAGAGTCGTCCAACAAGTGGAGTACGCGAAGTTTTAACCATTTTTATCGCGGACGGTATGGATATGAGTTAAACCCGGAATGTAATATCGTTTTGGGTCAGAGATAAATATTTATTGCATTTAATGAATGTAGCGAGCGCGTTAAGTGGCGCTAATTATTTTATTAAATTTCAGGAAAATCAAAACACTTACCTTTTCTAAGGGATTAGCCAGAGGTCTGAGGAAGTCTGCAAAAAGAAAAATATATATTTCAATTAAGAATTATAATTAGAACTAAGAGGGTCTGATGGATTCTTCTGAAATTTGAATTCACGAGAAGGAAAATAGAACTTTATACACCTTAATTTGAATGCGGGTATCACTTCCAGTAATTTTTTTAGCGCTTTCCTTATTATTTATTTTATTTATTTATTTAAAAAAAAGAGTGCTAATATTAACTATTTTCATATACTTAATAAAAATGAACTCTGTTTTCACCACTTTAAAAAAATATATCAACATGTTTCAGAGCCCATGGCCTCTTCAGAATACAATTGTATACTAACAAATGAAAAATCAAAAATGGAAGTAGATATCGACAATAAAAAATTATGTATGGGAAATTAATAATAATGAATTACCTACTAACATGAATACAAATTTAAAAGATATCTATTTGTAAAAAGGAGCTGGTTATTTATAATATTCAATTTTATTTATGGTTTTTGTGTTTAATTTGTAGAACTCCATATTTATTTTTATTAATATTATTACTCATGAAATTAAAAATTAAAAAAACGAACATTAATATAGGGCTTCACCACAAATATCTAATTACTCTAAAGGGGAAGGGGTAACTTAAAATTTTATAAAAAAAAGTCGTTTGTACGTGGTATATCCACTCTTTGATAATGGCCTTGCAAGCCGAAACAGCTGTAACACTTAAAAATAGTTTACCCGCAGAACTTAATAATAATATTTTTTTTTAATACCACAGTAATAATAATATTCATTAAATTCAATTCATTTTAAATTTCATTAATAATAAATATTAAAATTTAATTTATTTTAAATTTCGCTAAAAAAATAAATATTCAATTTACTACACTTTTTCTTATTTCCAAAATTTTCAAATTATCAAATTGTGATTCTGTATAATTCGCATACAAAATTTGTAAACCCTTATTAATATCAAAAGAATAATCCATATCTAAAAGATGGTAAGGAAATTCTGAATAATTATTGCTACTTAAACACCTCAAACGTTCCTTAACTCTAACTACAAAATTTCTACACGTTTTTCCTATATAAAAAATAATCGCAATCATTACAAATCAATTTGTAAACAAACGATTTTTTTAAATATTAAATTTTTATTTAAAGTATTTTCAATTTAATTTGAATTTCATAACATCATTATTAGCTGACAATGGAAAAATCAAAATGAACTTACATTTAAGTGCACTGGTCTTAATATCAACTGCATTATTATAACAACGCAAAAGCATCCCAACAGAAGCAACAAAATCACTAATAAATGCATACGTTATCTCTCGTTTAGACTACTGTAATGGTATCTACGCTCATCTCCCGAAACAGGAAATAAACAAATTACAATCTGTATTTAATGCCGCCGCAAGACTCATTACCGGCGTTTCAAAGTTTGCGCACATCTCAAACCATCTTCAAAACCTTCACTGGCTTAAATGTCCAGAGAGGATTGAATATAAGCTTTGCCTTACAATATTTAAGGCTATTCACAACATGGCCCCTCAATACATAACCGACTTCTGCATTCCATTCTCCGCAAATAATAGACAACTAACACTTCGCTCAGCATCAACATCTAATACAAATAGGTTAGCTGAAGTAAATCGCGTCCACAAAACTAATTTCGGTGATCGTGCTTTCGCGGTGGCTGGACCAAAGTTATGGAACAAACTACCTAATAAACTGAGACAAACTGACAGCTTACCACTGTTCAAAAAACAACTTAAGACGCATTTATTTAGACAATCCTATAAAAACCTATAAAATCTAACCACAACAACGCTAGCTAATGTTTTCCACTCATATTGTGCACTCCGCGAAAACACATAATTCTTTCAGGGACTCACAAACTATTATAGTACTCAATTTTAATTCCACTTCTTGTATGCCACCTAGTGAATAAGTAATAGTAAATAAGTTTTTTCTTTTCTAGCAGTAAGTTGTCTTGTAAGATAATAATTTCTCTGTGTAAAGCGCCCTTGAGGTGAGTATTTCGCGAAAACGGCGCTATACAAATTATCCAATTATTATTATTATTATTAACGATTCAATTCACCTAGACAAGGGTGAGACTTAAAGAATATTCAGTATTTACAAATGAAAAAGAAAAAAGTACAGACCTGTATAGAAGTAGATGAAAGTTATGGTGTGTTGCACGGAAAAACTGATATCGTGGTAGTAAGCAATAATGACATGTTTTGGATCATTGAAGCTTCGGACCTTATTTAACTCTAATAAAACGAACATTATTAAGCCGAGATTTCATTACCAGTCCCACATTTCGTCCGTGGTGTAGTTACATTTCCAAGATAAATACGGTAAAATCTACTACATAGGAGTCTTTTATGGAAGCATATAAGAATTCAAAGGGCGCTTTCGTCATATCAGCGAGGAACATTCAAAAGCCCGACCAATTAATTAGTTTCATACATTACTTTGTTTTTTGAAGGGGTTACAAAAATGTTTTCAAAGACGAAATTTTTTCTATTGATATCACGTTTGCTAAGTGTAATAATTTTATTAGTTAAAAAGAAAACTAAAAAAAATTCCCGTTGTAACATATAAATACTGAATTATTTTTAAATTAATGAAATAAGATTTATTTACAATTAAACCTTAAGTTTTCTAGTAAAGTGAATAAATAAATACCTACATCATTTGACATTATCACTTTAATGTTTAAATCACCCCTAATGGTTAAATTAATAACAACTGATTAGGTAATACCGAAACAGAATGGCTGCGTCCGTAGTTTATAATTTATAAAATAAGATAAATTACAGTCTTATCACTTGTCTTAATAAAAAAATAATTTCTTCTTTAAACACAGCACAATTATTTTGTGGTGACATTATAATTTACAGAATTAAACTTTGTTTACACCATTTTTTTTTATTATTGTAAAAAAAACATGTTTCGAAGCCAATGGCTTTAATGACGTGTTAATAGTAAATTGAATGGTATAAATAATCAGGTCCTTTTTGCAAATAGTTATCTTTTAAATTTATTTTTATGTTAAGTAGGTACTTTATTTTATTCATTTTCCATATATAACTTTTTAATATTTTGATAATCTATACATCGATTTTTAAATTTTATTTTTGTTATCCTTACGAAGAAGCCATTGGCTTCGAAACATACAAAGTTTAATTCTATAAATTATAAAAAATTAATTACTAATTTTACTTCATAATTTATTATACGAGTACCTACCTCGAATACTTTATAATTCATTTAAGATATTGGTATTAGAAAATTCGTCACAAGTTCTGTATTTTATTACTCTCCTATCTGGACCGAAACAGATTACGGATTTATTTATTTTTGCTTTCTATTCCCAATCTTCCGCCTCCCTAAGCTCCTCTCGCCTCTCTGTAGGATTCGTTAGCTGATTCCATCCGATTGTGAATTAGGCTGCATTCACTCGCAATGCAGCGGATTTACCCGAAAGTACATTCGTTTTGATACCTAACCCCCGGAACCTTCGCTGGCTTGCATTAACTTTAATTACTTAGTCCCAACACGGACAACATTTTATTTTACTATTTTCCATTCTTGAAGATTTATACATTCCATTTTATTATTATTTTTTCTTACAAAATTATTTTACAAACACCGCATCAACAAAATTTGAATTAGTCCCTATATTTTCTCTGCAAGTGGTCACTGAAACCGCTCCTATATTTTTAATGTCTTAATTTAACTTTACCGGTCGTATTGTGCTTTTCCCGTTAGATATTTTGACTATTTTTTACATTTTGAGTGGTAAAAAGTAATTCAATTTTATTGGTTAACTTAAATCTTAAATTTGAGTAATGTTTTCATTCGCTTAGTTATTTTAGTTTTATTAAAAACAATAAGGCACCAATAAATTTAAGTAAGTGTTAGAAGTTAGTTAAAATATCGCAAGAGCGACATACAATATTATATTTTTAATGACAACATATTTTATTTGTCAAGTTGGGATTATTTGGGACGTGGGTATTTATGAAATAAAACAAATTAGATTCATCATTTAAACATAAAACGACAAATATTTGTTATCTTTCGAAAAAATATAGTTGCTACCAGGACAAGTTAAAGTTTTAATTTAAAAAAAAATAGAGATGTGATACGGAATACGTCTCACATAATATTCTTAATATTTTCAAAATAAGCTAATCGCTTATTCTATGAAAATGGTACTAACTTGTAAGCCTTCTGGATTGGTGCTCGAACCAGCGCTCGCTGGATCACCAGATGTGAGTCTTAGCCACAAGACCAATAAGCTACTCTTTATTACAGCTTTCTAAATTACCGGCAATGTTAAGTTCTAAGTTCACATCTGGGTAGCTGTATTTTTTCGATATACAGGTTTGTTTATAAAATACTACACGTATCATTCTGCGCCGTGTTCTTAAGTTGTCTAAATAAAATTTTGACGTGACTAATTTTAAGAAACATTTTATAACATCGATCGCTTTCGATACTACCGTATGTTCGTCGAGACGGACGCATACTAACTAATCCGTGTTATGAAATATGTAAAGGGTGAGGAGATTGAAACGGGGAATACATGAAATGACTTTATTACTACGGGTTATTCTATAAATTTAGTTGGTTATTAAATATTAGATTTAGTTTTAAGTTTTTTTTAAATTTCTAACATTGGTAAATTGCCCGAACTAAGACATGTATTGTTTATTCGTAATAATGTGTGGCTTGTCCCTAAAATAGTGATAGAATATTTATCAAGTTATTACTGAGGCATCTTTTTTTCTTCTTCTCCCTGGTTTCATGCCAACTTACTGTCGTTGTTGACTGTTGGGGTCAGCTCTCCTCGTCCTTAGTTCATAGGTTCATCTTTCCTGGATAACGTCATCCAATCCGTGCTTCTGCGTTTGACTATCCCTTTGCACCACCTATGAATTTGTCGCTCTTCCTCTGAATGTGATTCGGGGAAGATCCATGGAAGTTAATCTCCTGGTTAACAATTTGATCGGGCGCTCTGCGTCCAACGTGGCCATAACATCTCAATTGCCTTTTTTCCAACTTGCTACTTGTGTCTGTGACACCCAGGCTTTTTTAGTTTAACTATTTTATATTTTTAGGATAACTGTGGTATCGTATATATATTGTTATATTCTAATGTCAGCTAATGTTTCACGAATTTAAAATGCTGTTGTTTTTTTTAATCCTATAAACTCCTATAACACTGAATTAAAACAAAAAAAAAGGTGGGTTGGTTATCGAAATAAAATTAAAAATGAAATACAAAATTTCCATTAAAAGAGTAGAAAAATATTGGCCGGATCATAATAAAGACGCTAATTAAATGCACAAAAATAGCCGTCGAGAAAGTCAGATTTAAAAAAGCTTTCAGTGTGCCTAGAGGCGGGCTTACGCGATGTGCAGCAGAGCTTTGAAAGAGTCTGCGCCGTGAATAAAAAAATAAAGCGAGTATTACGCTTAGTGCTCTAACGCGGCGGCAGTCTGAGTACCTTACGTTCATTATTTGTTTGGATCGTTGTGAAGGGTACTTCACTCTCTGCTGCGCTTAAAAAAGTAGGGGAAACTCATACAGCTCATTGCAAGGGCTTAGAGCAGATAATCGCGTGTCTGATGAATACCAATTACTGCAAGAACGTTCCAAACTACAAATTTAGATAAGTACAATTTGAAGAAAGAAGATGGAGCACGAATTAAATAGTATACATTCTCAGTTTTGAGCATTTACCACTTCAACAGTTTCTATTTTATTTTACTTTTGTTTCATAGCAATTTTTAATAAAGAGATAAATTTTAAAGTGTCTATGATATATATATATAATTTTATAATGGTACCAGAAAATAGATACTAGCTTGAACATCTGAGATAAATTTTAATTGTGTGTGTGTTTGTTTGACAAAAAAAGTATGTGAGAATGCATTGTAATCGACATCAAGTCAATGTGCAAAATTTCAGCCGGATTGACGGGAAGTGTGTTAATTTTCACTTTAAAGATAGGTACTTTTTATAGCGTATATTGAAATAAATATGTAATATCAAACCATCTTCTAACCTTTTCCTCTAGTGCTGGGGCTGAAAGAATCCAGACATTTACCGCGTTTCGTTCTTAGAACGTTTGTTTTCTTACTATTTATTGAAAATATCATCATTTCATTTCGTTTCAACTTGTCCAAACAAATTGTTATATCAGGTTGAGTCATAAATAATTTTCGCCGCAGGTTAGTAGTTAGGTAGACCTATTGTTCGTATTTACCCACTATGAGTATTACCCACCAGGAAAAAGAGTTTTTGTTTTTACTAAATAGATAAGGGTTTTTAGTTAGTCTTCCGATAAGTGTTTTGCGCGGTGCACGTTACAGTAAACTGTTGATCCTAACCCCTAAATTGGAGAGTAAAAAAGTGCACAGTCATCATGAGATGCTTTAGGAATTTGAACAAGGCAATAGTGCTAAGGCGACAGCTTTTATATACACGTATATATAAATATAAATAAATAAATAAATAATAACAATATATATATATATATATATATATATATGTTAAATCGAAGGCTTTCACGGGTACAATATGTGTTAGTTCTAACTACTTTGGGGGTAACCCGCGTCAAATTCTGGTCGTCAGGACCAGTCGTCTGCCGACGTTTCGAATAGATCTCACTGCTCATCTTCAGGGAGCCTTGTCGATGAGCTGCTTCTTCAAAAAGCGTACAACCGTTTGGGTCCGGAGCTCACCGTCAAGTGAAAGTTTGAGAAATTCTGCGTCATGTGTTTGTGGAGGATTGGGTTTCTCCAGCGACGCTGCTAATGAGTTTTGCTCGACTTCTAGTAATCCGTATATTTACTTTACTATCGTCATTATACAATGTTGAAAAGGATGGATTTTCTAATTGCTTCGACGACAACAGAGACGATAGCATTCGACTTGCGACCGCATGAAGTAACATCAAATTGCCGTAAACAGCGAATAAACTGATATATTTCTCTAACCAATCGATGCAATCGGTAATAAGAGTAATTTATTTGAAATTACAAAAAAAAAAATTCGTTGACATAAAATAAAAGAAAATAAATGTCACCATGGCCTTATTCACTATTTCATATTCTTAAGGCGATAAATACTGCCATAAATATTTATTATCGATGTGAAAAGTTTTTATCCAATATATACTTTCGCCTATTCTTATCATAATGGTATCTGGAACAGTATAATGTGCGCGTGTCGGTCACCAGGGAAATCGAGCAATTTCTTCGCTTTTCACCTAACATATTCATCCTTCATAGAAATTTTCTTTCCAAAAAAAAAAAACTATCGCCTTCGCGATAGGGTTCGGCTCACAATAGTCCAAACGTTAAATAAAACTTTCTAATTCAATTTTTATAACACTTGGGCGGAGTTTACACAGGCAGAAACAAGTGTCAAAAAGCCCCCCAGGTAGTGAACGAAATAAAATAAAAGTGTACGGCCCGTTGGCTTTCGGATTTTGTCGAGAATTTTCTACTGGCGTGAGCCGGCACCGCGTCTCGGAAGAAAACAGATTTGAAGTTTTTCAACTTACCGAGAATGAGGACTAGCCCTGTACTGAATTTAGATTCCCCCACCGCGCACTGCCGTGAAAAGGTCGAGGACAGGGTGGCCAGGCGTGTTGAAATATTCAAGACTGTCCGGATTAAGCTGGTCGAGTACTTTCACACTAATCCGATAAGACTTTGGTAGATCGGATTTATAATTCGTTCGGCAACATTGTTCACATGATCGATAATTTCGCATGATTGGTCGATTGTATTCGTACAAAGTAATCATTTATATTTAGTAACGTTTGGTATGGTTGATAAAATATACCCCGTATAGGCGCGTGCGGTCAGTACATTGCAATAAGCTGTTTGTATTAGATTATATATTTTGAAAAAAAGACACACGGATCACAATTATCACGAACAAAATATTACGATGTGCAAAAATCTGAATAATTTTGATGAGAATACGAGGTGCGCGTTTAATAAATAAAAAATAATATTTAAATTCGCAGAAATTCTATTTAAGTACAGCATATTTCAAAGTACTGACTGCACGTCGCTGCCCTCAAATATGGAGCAGTGCAACAACAGAGACGGAGTACGTAAGAGGGATGTTCAATAAATATGAAAACACAAGAATACTTGACTTCCAGAATGTAAGAAATTCGTTTATGTAACAAAGTTACAAGAATAATTTAATCCTGAAGCTACATTTCGTGCTTTAGTCCCAACTTGGGCGAATGACAATATGGTCATCCTCGTTTAGAACCACAAACGTTTTATTTTCTGTGGGTAAATAAGACACATCGCCAGTTTACATCCGTATCGTGATTGTAATCTTAAAAAAATTCCATTATCTAACACCATCTGTAGTATGTACATTTTTAAGAATATCTACGTGACCATAAAAAGCGCGAACGGACTTGCGCGAAATAATAAAAAGTATACATCACATAAAATTGCCCCAAAAAAATATACTTAAACCTTTTCATGAACAGAAAACTGAAACAACTTTTATAGGGAATCAAATTACTGTAAGCTGTGAATAAAAAATATTATTGGGTCTGACATGTTTTGTAAGTGAGTAAGCAATAAATATTGGAACATTATATCCAACAATTTATAGCCGATGGCCTACGTGGGCTGATTATTTTCTAAAATTTCGAAAAACATATACATATCTACATACATACAGTCTGGAAAACCTAACGCATTTTTTTTTTAATAAATAGAGATGTGAACACGGAATACGTGTCACATCAATATTCTTACTATTTTCAAACTAAGCTAAACGCTTGTGCTATGAAATGGGACTAACTTGCTGGTCTGGAGTGAGATTCGAACCCGCAACCTTTGGATCACGAGGCGAGAGTCCTAATCACAAGACCAACCAGCTCCTCTTTTTTTCTTTTTATCAATGTATTTATTTTAATGTCGTGTTTAATTAATCAAATTTGTATGTTTCTTATGAAATTGTAATTAATCTGAATAATAAATAAACCTCGCGGCTTTAGCAAACTCGTTTTTTGCAAGGGTCTCTTCTTCTTCTTCTTCCTTGTACTGTCCCAACTCACTGCCTAGGCTGTTGGGGTCGGCTCTACCCCTTTTCAGGATGTATCTTAGAAGAATATCATATATACATTAAAAAGAATATTGCTTAATACTCCACATTAAAAACATAGAGATATCATTACCAGCTGCGTAATGTATATACATACATATACTATTTCATGAGAAGGACTACACATGTCTCTAGCATAGTCTTCAAATACGTGGAAGATAAAGTTCAATTAAGAACATACATATATTTATAAAACTTTCAAAAATTTGATATTGTGTGGATGATCTTACGATGGAATTGTCGAAAATTGCATTGTATAATCATTTATGCCAGTTCATACATTCATAGGTTGTAAGCCCTGGGTCAGCATATAAAAGACTTCCATACACGTTTATCTAATAAATAGCTTCGTCTCTGTGAGACTTCTATAATTTATCCCTATTAAATAATAATCTCAGAACATACACATAAGAAATTGTTAAAACTATATGTATTCAGAGTACGAGAATTATATAATACAATAAATTGTAGTACGTAATTAAAAAAATCGATTATTAAAACTTGCCGCACATAAAATTTATCTTCTGGTATAATCTATAAGAGCCATTAGTAAGCCTCGCGCACTCGTAGCGCTAGAACATTTTCACACTAAAACCAACTCTACAATTTTAATAGTGGAGTTGGTTCGCAGTTCCTGATTTTCAAGTCAAACTTTGTAAACGGGAATTTAAGTTCAGGCAGCCGGTATATTATTTGAGCGAGGGTCGTGGAATGCCACTGGAATGTCAGAAAGCATGAATATTTTTGGACGCAATATGCAAAAATGTGTAAAAAAGTCAAATCAGTTTATTTAAGAAACGAACTTGTGGGACGAATATGGATTGAAATCGATTAGGCACCCAGTTAATAGGGCCGTAGGTACACTACTTAAAAAAATAATATTAATTTTTTTCTAAATAAACATATTCAAAAATTAAATTAACAGCACCAAGATAAACCATTCTATACTACGGAAAAAATGCAATATTTTTTTACAATGTCCTCGCATTTCAACCAACCATCTTGAATTTATTATAATATATTATAATACTTGTATTTGTATTGAATTTATTATAATACTTGTATTTCATATATAATTTCCACGACAAGTATGCAAGAAATCAGCAGTTATGACCATTACCTATACTGTATATGAAAAGCGAAACTATAAAAATTACTGTAAAAATTGAATCGTTGGTACCTACAGGTATTTATTATGTAAGATAACAGGTTTGTACTATATTATGTACCACGAAAAAGTTATTAAAAAATAAAATAATTTGAATTACATGCTTTCCGTAATTTTTAACGGCTGGCAAGAAGAATTAATAATCGTAATAAATTTATTTCACGTTTACTATAAAATACACTTAAAACATTGTAAATTGTCGAAACACTGTAAAAGAATTGTATGAAATTTAAACCCAGAATCGCTCAAAAATAAAAGGAGATTTATTCGGCCACGTCCGTTATTTGAAACGGAATAAATTTTTCACAATTTGGTTTATTGCGATAAATTAAATTCGTTCAAAATATGTTCCACGTATTTCCAAACTACTACGCGCCGTAATACCCCTCGATGGAGGCCATAAATCTTCTTACAATTTCCTCTGCGCTTTCGACACCCTTCCTACCTCGTCATTTTCAGATCCTACCCACACGCACATCTGTTCGTCCATCACATTCTATTTCCCACCCGAGTTGGTTTAATACATCGCTGGATGCTATTTGTTCAGCCTGGCCATATGAATATCAAATAAGAATAAAAAGGTTTATCATAAAAGTGGAGCATGAAAAATACGCTATTCAATTAGTAGGTGTCGAGCCCGGTAGTAGATTTCAATGCTAGTGAATATAATCCGAAAAATTAACACATACGTAAATAAAAAACATTTGTTTTTGAGGTCTTAATTTTTATTAGACGCGTTTCGCCTTATGATGGCTTTATCAATCTATAAGTTATTTGAATATAACATAATAAATAAGGAACAAACGATGTGGCGAGGGTCTTATTTTAATGGAAAATTAATTTTATATTTTAAAATTAAAATTAATAATTAATATAAATTATGTTACCACAAAATAAATTTGCTACATTTGAAGAAAAAGTTATATTTTAAAGTTTTATATCTTGTGATGACGCTGAAATTAGTCGCGTTGACCTAGAAATTCCAGACAATATAACTTGAACAAATATCACGACACCAGAACGCACGTTCAAGAGTTTGTCACAAACGAAATAATTAATTAATTTATAAAATCGCATCTATTGTACAAAGGTACAAATAATCATAAGGTTAATAGCCGTGGTGGTCACAACATAACTCCCTGCAGACCTCTCGCAGATTGCTATAAGAATGTAATAAAAATTATTTCAAAGTCGAGAGGTGTAAATTTTTATAATGTTCCGGAGTAATGAAGCTTAACTGGAATAGAAGGCAGTTTCCTGAAAGAGTATAATGATCACCGAATAATTTAATACAAAATAATACTACGTCGTATCATTTCATGTACACAAGTACACATTCCATTAACAAAATGTGGTTGACACAAGTGCTTTTTGACAAGTTTTCTTTACTGGTTTTGTACAATAGTTTTGTCCATTCAACGCGCATAGCGCATGCGGTTAAATGCATAACATTGATGTAAACGCAAACGAACAATGCTTTTTTCTTCTTTATGACATAACGGAAACCATTTGCATAGAAAACACTGCTGAGCTTTGACAATACGCTAGTGGCACACTATTGAACAATGTACACCGAAGTTATTGTAGAATCATTTGATGTAGCGTTCAAATTTGAGTTCGTTCACCAGATCTTGGTTGATTCAAAGAAAATGAGTTGCTTAACATAAGCCGTGTGCGGAAACAGTAATAAATAGATTTTTATTTTCATATAAAATTGAAAATTTAAGAACATAGTCTACGATACCTATTTAAAAATAATTAAATGAATCAAAACGTACAAAATAAAATCTTTGATATAAAAAAGTATAAATTTGATTAACACTAGGATACGAACACGGAACTTCCTTTCCGAGGATAAAGATTTCGCCACAGATACCATCCATGACTGCAAAATATTACGTAGTTTATAAAATTACAAAAATGCGTAGTTTTGTGTAAATGACATCTATTATTACATTTTCCAAATAGCTATGAACTTAATATTGCAACAAACCCCAAAATCCTGAGTCTAACGCGTAAGGTGACATAAGGATAAATCTACCCACTTTTGATTAAACCTGGAATAATAAATTTTCATTGCAAATTATACTTTTAAAGTGTACTTTAACCTTTAAATCATTTAAGTATTGACTCTGTATTCGAGCCTTAGATATTTTTCTGTGCACGGCAAAACTCCGATATTTTAAAAGTTATTATTATATTAAATAGACCAAGAGTGACGCTAGCAACAGTGTGAAAAAACTCTAAGAAGAACAAGAACAGTAAAACCTTATAGAATCTCCATCCAATAGTACGCATAAAGTATTCTTATACCGTTACACCAACCTCGAGAGATTTTCCTATAGATTAATATGATACTTAAGCCGAATCGTCGACGGACGTCATTTATATCATTCAATACATCAGCGAAGAAATTCGTCAAAACAAACAAAAGATTTAGCGATGCAGTTAATGTAACACAGAAGAAAACAACGTGCACCGAATTCAAGTATTTAAAAAGTAACTATGGCGCCACGGTTGTAAGGTTGATGACACGTGACGTAATTGGGAGCAATAAACAATTATTGAATTAGCCGGATAGTGTCGAGAGGGGCATGCATCGGCGCGCTTTGTGCACGCGCACACTCCTTATATAATACTTATCAACAGTCAGATGACGTCATTTTCCTATACCTATCTGTTAGCGAAGGGGGCCGTAGAGACCTTATGAAATGAGAAAAAAATCTCGCAAACAAATAGCCAAAGGGATTTGAGCAGTTTAATAACAATTTATGGAGGAAAGCTGACGTAATAAGCCGAGATTTCGAGCCAAGAGGAGTAGCGGAATATCAGGAGTTCAATGTTGAATACGGACACTTCTTTCTCAACAATTCTATTGTGTAAGCATTTTTCGATGACACGTTTCTCTGAACTGCAATCATGATATTATATTTGTCAGAAATAGCCGAGAGAGGAAGGCTTTTGTGCTCCACCAGATAAGGGCGTAATTTTGCGAAAGTTGTTGTAGTTCGTCGAACATTTATGAAGTAGCTGAAACATCCGAACAGCGCTTAGCGCTCCGACAGCGTTCATAACTTCGCCGTTTTCCGAGATGTTTCCCCTGTCAAAACAGCGAGCGGAAAATTCACGGAGCTTTTCGTGTTCTCGGAGTTGCCTAACAAACAGTATCACGCTAGAAAGTCCGCCAAAGCACTCAGAACTAGTCGAGTACCCGCGCTTTCAATTTGTGCATACATTTAACACTTGTGCCTACGATATAACGGACGTTTTGGAACACAACTTTATATTCGAATTACCATATACAAAAACAAAAAAATGGGTAAAATAAAAAAACCTAAACATTGCGAATACAAGATAATGTTAAAGAATATATAGACGACTGTTGATCAATTGTGGGTTTAATAAAATGAGGCAGACATTAAGCAGACAATTCGTACATTTTTTCTATTGACTTTTACGTGAATACGTGACTATTTAAAATATTAATAACAAAAAACACTTTGTGTAAACCACTAATTTATTGAATGATCCTTCATCGGGATACAACGAATACTAAAAATTATTGAAACTCGAAGTAAAGACATTAAAAAAAACACACGTGGGAGGTGAATAACTAATTAAGAACTAATGTAAAAACAAATTTTAAAAGTACCTGTAAAAAGGACTCGGTTGTTAATAATATTTAATTTGGTATTAACATATAACACCTTTTCTAATTTATAAAATTTCTCATTTATCAAACTGTAAAGTTATTTGTATGTAAAAATTGCAAACCCTTATTAATACCACTTGAAGGGTTTGTTACCAAAAATTGATTATAAAATGTAATAGACTTTTTGTCACGATTACTTGGACTTGTAAATAGTGGTTGACAAGTTATGTAATAAATCAATAGAAAAATTGTTGATCCAGCACTAATGCCGTAGGTATATCCACTTGGTGTAATATCTCAATATATCAAAGCAGGCTCTATTACAAATTGTTGAGACACGTTATTTAATGCTAGATGATGCCGCAGCAGGTGGTGCATAGTGTCAATCAACACTAATTAACAGCAAAAGAAATTATATGTGTAATGTACATACTGTGACGTGTATTAAGATTAGTCATATATGAAATGACTTTTTCAAAAAGAGCAAATTATACTAAATGACATGGGTCTTAGCTTAATTACATTTTGAATCAAATTTATCGGTCAGAATTCGATCCCACGCTCTTAGACGTGATTCTGTATTCTAAATTTGACGTATCACCCCACTGCGCCACGACCATTTCTAGGAGATGAGTCAATATATGCATGATATGTTCCTGATAATTACCTTAGACATCGTCAGCATAGATTGTTTCACATTCCAATATACAGGACCAACCTGCCGATGGTTATGCCTGTTGGAAAAGCTACAGCTATGCTGAACAAGATCGCTTTGGATATTGATATATTCCATGTGTCTGAGGGGGTTTTCCGAAGCAGGATTCTCCTACACCTTTGACCAGATTATACAGGTCACTTCTAATTGTTTAATAATAAATTAGTATTTTAATACACAATATGTATATGTATGTATGTATATGTATATGTGTATGTATGTATACATATGTGTTTATGTATATGTATATGTGTATATGTATATTTTTAGATGTAAGTTAATAATATGTATGCATTGAACAGAATGTTTGTAATGTACATATTATGTAATAAATAAAAATTGAAATTGAAATTGAAATTGAAATGATCGATATATAAACGTACTGTCCAACATCATACGCCGACTCGATAATATCGACTCGACTCGAGAATATACATCCAAGAATGAAAAAACAATAACCAAATTCGTAAAATAACATACTTTTACAAAAGAAGCACCTTGTACCCAGTTAAAATTTTGACGAAACAATTTATTAGGTCCTTACATATGAAATTGACGTTTTACTGTACTGGCAAATTTGATCTCAAATATCTTCTCTTTGGTTAGGAATTCCAAATCCAAATTTTTACAGCTATTTACTCATGTATTTTTGTTTTGAAAATTATAATTCATTTGTTTTTTCCTCAATTGTTTTTTTCTTTGCGAGACTCAGTTTACAAAATGAAAAACTTGAAATATCGCGTTATTTACGAGTACGAGTTCCACCGTGGCACCAGTGCTGCAGAAACGGATCGAAGGATTAATGATGTGTATGGCGACGGTGCCGCAAAAGAAAACACAGTGCGTTTTTGGTTCCAACGTTTTCGTTCTGGAAATTTCGACCTGCAGAACAAGCCCCGTGGACGGCCGGAGACCAAAGTTGATAATGAAGAATTGAAGGCTATTGTGGAAGCGGAATCCATCGCAAACCACATCCGAGTTAGCTACAGGCTGCGGTGTTAGTGATAAAACTGTTTTAATCCACTTGAAGCAATTGGTAAGGTGAAAAAGCTTGAAAGGTGGGTACCTCACGAATTGAGTGAAGCAAATCAACAAACGCGAGTTACTTGTGAGCGTTTGGTGGACTAGTGCTGGTGTCGTTCACTACAGCTTTCTTAAATCTGGCCAGACGATTACGGCAGATGTCTATTGTCAGCAACTGCAAACCATGATGGGAAAGCTAGCTGCTAAACAACCGAGGCTGGTTAATCGCTCTAGGCCACTGCTGCTTCATGACAACGCTAGACCACACACTGCACAACAGACGGCTACCAAATTAGAGGAGCTTCAATTGGAATGTCTAAGACATCCACCGTACTCTCCGGACCTTGCCCCAATAGATTACCATTTTTTCGAAATTTGGATAACTTCTTGCAAAGGAAAAAATTCAACTCCGATGGGGCAGTCCAAACCGCCTTCAAAGATTTTATTGATTCCCTTCCGAATGGTTTTTTTAGTAAAGGGATCGATGAACTACCTATGAGATGGCAAAAGTGCATAGATAGCAATGGTACATACTTTGATTAAATAAATATATTATAATAAAAAAAAATCGACTTTATTTTCCTCCCATACTAAACGTCAATTTCATATGTAAGGACCTAATATTTCTAAATTAGAACATGTAAGTAGTAGAGCTGCTTATTTTTTGCTTAATTTCGACATTATTGTAAAATTATACATTCGATAGGTAAGTAGATAAGGTCGTTATTAGACAGCAATTAATCAAAACTTCGCACAAACTAAAATGCTTCAGATTCAAAATAATTACTAAACAAATTGATCATACATTAGGAGCTACAAATTCCATTAAGTACCTAGTAATAAATATGATATTGTCATTCGAGAAATAAGGCAAGTAGTTTAGATCAACGATTATAATATTACACCGCGTAAATCTCTACAGATTCCTGTTTCCTTTGTCTCCGGATCTAAGAGGAGATATGGGAACAACAAAGGAGCTCACGCCAGCTACAGAGCCGTCTTCCAATGCGGGTCTGTTGAGTCGGGCAGCAGCTGGGGAATTATTACTTACTACAATACCAAATGGGAGGATTTTAAAAGAGATAAATTGTATTTTTAACAACGATTGAGGCAGAGATGCGATCTGAGATAACTTGGCCAGCTGTTAATCGAATTGAGTGGTTTGTGTACAAGCAAGTTGACATTGGTACATTAACATTAAACCACTTATGCAGACTAAAGTAGAGCGAATTCGTGAGATTCAGTGGTTATAGGATTTAGGGGTACTTTATTAAAATAGTTATATAATGTATTGTGGGATACCATTATTTTTGTTTATACAATTTTTAAAGAGAAATTGTCTTTGAAAGAACGGTAGATTTTGGGTAGCTCACTGCGTGTAAATTTCACTTTCGTATTATTGTCGAAATATAAGTAAGGGCATTGGTATACAGCTATAACACAATAGCTTTTTATTGTTGGATAACACTCTGTACAGAATAGTTAGCAGATTGAAATATCAAAATAAATTAATTTTGACATCATCTGTTTTCAATTAAAAATGGTTTACATTATGAAATAACTTCTCGGATGCAATGAGATCAGGGTTAAACTGGGTATATGCGTCTTTAAAGTCTATAGAAAATTTACGACAGTAGTGGTGGCTAAACCGTAATATTAACCGGTCTACTGTTATTTGAGATTTGTATTTAATTGTATAGATGATTGGTATAACTGAGATATAAGTATCGTCCAGTGTCCGTCAACTTGCGAAAAATTAATTAACCCATCATCGATACAGTCAGATACGAAACTCACATAGAGGTAATTGTGTAACCGGTCAAAACAGAATTGCTATAATAAGGTCATTCACAGAGTTTGAAGGTACCTATCATCCTAATACTTATTTTATTTTATATTTTCTTGTTGGATGTCGCCATTTAACTAGTCCTAAACAATCTAACGACGCGACGTACGTATCGGTTTTAATATGTATTACATTTTTTAAAATAAAGCACAAATCACTTTGTTTTCACCACTTTATTAGATTAAACAATCTACATGTTTCGAGAACAATGTTTCCTTCTTCAGGATTATTGTGTACTAAAATTTTTAAAAAGTTAAACCAAGCAAACGTGTTATGGTGAAGGGGCGGGTGAAGGGGTCGGTGAGGGGAGGGGGGGGGTTCGAGGTGTTAATTATTATGGGTCATCTGGAGAAGATGGAATGTCAAGTTGAAAAATATTCAAAATAGGATTATGCAAAAATTTTGTCTATGTATTTATTATATTAGAATTTCGAAATATGTAGATTGTTTAATATAATAAAGTGGTGAAGACAAAGTGATTTGTGTTTTATTTTAATAATAATGTCACCACAAAGATCAAGCCTTCATACAGAAGAAAAAATATTCTTCGAACAGTTAATACATTTTTTAAGGTGCGTATCGGGGTAATAAATGTAAAATATTCCGCAGCATCTGTTTAGTAGATAAATTAAGCCCGTCCGAATGAGGATCTCCTGTGCGGGATCATCTAAACAATAGTATATACCCATCTCACACAACGATAAAGGCAAATGTGGCGCGGGCCCTACTTTGCTGTCCCAATAGTGCAAGCACATTGCCGACAACACAACAATAGAACGGAAGGGTCACCGCCGGGTGTCGGTGGATCTTGATTGTTATTGGGAGATGGAATAGGTGTGTAGTTATAGGGGTGACGACCAAATGGCGCCGGCCCCCCGCCTTCGTTTATCGATGCGATCCAATCAAATATACGCTGACGTATTTGTGGACACGCTGTCGAAATACGGGGAAAGGCGGGCGAGTGGTGACAAGCGGATTTGGAAGGTATTTTTAGGGCGGGCTACTAAAATAAAAGAAAACTTTGACGCACTCTACTTCACGCCCGACACAAGCTTAAGTAATCGTTACCATTTAACAGTGTAAAAATATTCTACAAGCAGTTTTTAATAACATACGAATGGAGTTCTGGTGCGAACTCTGATGTATGGACGTGAAGCACGGAATTAGCAAAATAAGAACGAAAGTAGACTGAATGCGGTAGAAATGCTTTCGCATAGACGTATTGTAATTTAATGTAATGCTGGCTGTGGTGTAAAGACAGAATAAAGAAGGGATCGCTGAGATGGTTTGGCCATGTAGAACGGATGAGAGAGAAAAATATGGTAAAGAAAGATTATGAGGCGAGTGTTGAAGGCAACAGAAACAGAGGGCGTTGAAGCATGAGATACATTTAAATTTTTTTTTTAATAATATTTATCTGATATAAAATTACGATATATTAAAATCTGAATAGTACGGAGATAATTGTGATGGGATTCCAATTACACCCGTGGTAGACTACTACACCTATAAATTTTTTGAAAGTTGTATATAATATGTTTGTAGTGATCGCTCATATAGTGATCACTTAAAAAAAATACTTATTTTCCATTACTTCGTCTCCACAACTTTCAAAAATGTGATAGATGTGGTATTCTATAATGGGTGGAAGTGGTTAACGTTACATTGTGTAAAGTGATCACTTAAGCCAGCCGTATGATAGGTCGTAAGTCCTATGAACACCCCAATAAAAGACTTCATATCTACTTTCCTAAAAAATATATAATTTCATCTCTATGAAACATCTATAATATATCTTGATTAATGAGATAGATACCCAATATTATAACGGTCTGATTCTATAGGTTTTTGTATGATTGTCTAATAATAAGTGCGTTTATATTTGTTTTTTGAATTGTGGTAAGCTGACTGTTTGTCTCTGTTTGTTTGGTAGTTTATTCCATAACTTTGGTCCAACCACCGCGAAAGCACGGTCACCGAAGTTAGTTTTGAGGACGCAATTTATTTCAACTAACCTTGTAGTATTGGGTGTTGATACTGAGCGAAGTGTTAGTTATGTATAATTTGCAGAAAATGGAATGCAGAAGTCGATTAGATATTGAAGGGCCATATAATGAGTAATCTTGAATATTGTGAGGCATAACATATATTCAATCCTCTCTGGACATTTAAGCCAGTGAAAGTTTTGAAGATGGTGTTAGATATGCGCAAACATCGGTAATGAGTCTTGCGGGCGCATTAGACACGGATTGTAATTTATTTATTTATTTCCTGTTACGGGAGACGTGCGTAGATACCATTACCAGAGGTAATATATGCGTTTATTCAAATGCTCTATTTTTCATTTTTCCAATATAAAAAGTAGTACAATTTTAACAAGAGTATAAACACCGGAAATATTGAATCTCTACCATTTTTGTCTAAGCAAATGACGAGAATTTTCCTTTTAGTATAATTTGTGTAAAATAATAAATATTCGATTACCATGAATAACCCGTATGTATTTACATTGAATGTTAATACATATTAAAGGAAAAGAATTATCGGAAAAATAAATTAGCGCTAAGCTCCTACGTTGAGTTAAGTCTAGTTAACAGTAACTAATCCCAGACTAATGCCTGAGACCGTACAAGCGAGGGGGTTAATATGTAAGTAGCAAGTAACCAATGTACGGAGAAAATCATAATTTCTAAATATTGAAAGGGTTAAATCTTAAATTGGACGCTCGAAAGATGGGTGTGGGAGATGGGGACTAAGAAGAAATGCGTCTAATTATGGAGATCAAAAGGTCAGAATTTGTGGGTTCAATTTATTAAAGTTAAAAATTATCAACAGAAATGTGATCAAGGGAAAAATCATTGTTGAGTCTAGCGGGTTATTCTTTTCTCGAAATACATATAATACGATGGAGCTTTAAATCCTCGTCTAAGCAATATACACTAGTGGCATCAATTTTCGACGCAAATAAATCTGGTACCTATTCCAAACTCATATTAAACGCAATTATTTATATTTTTGAATCGATGATTTAGATCAGAAAAAGGTGCAAGTTTTAGAGACAATTTCATCGATTCCGTTTTTGATCAATTCGATTTCAACCAATCTTATTCGAATTCAGTCAATCTCAAGAAGTGTGTGATTGTTGCATGCTTGAGAGACTATCAGCGGCGATACCGGATTTTTAGTCAGTCATTCTATGAGTGAAGATCTGTGTACCGTGTGTTGAAGTGCTGTGAAAGTGCTAATATTGAAGGAAAAAAGTGATTATTAATAGGATTTAGACATCACATTGTTATAACGGTCAATGAATGCACAAAGCATGTCAGTATTGAGTAGGACCGACTAGAAATTTAAAACAGACGTAAAACAGTACTTAGGGATACCGGAATTTTTTTTGGTGACAATTTAAAAAATCGAGAATATTCAAAAATGTCCACAATTGATGCCACTAGTGTGTTCCAAACCAGAAACAGACGTGCAGAAAAAGACGAGACAATATTAATGAATATTTTTTGGAACATATCGAAAAGCATCCACAAATATATTTATAATCATCTGGAGCAGCGCTAAGGATACACCAGAGCATCATAATTGGAACAAACGAGGTTCTTACTCCCGCGGCACAGAGAACGAAGATACTAAATTAATTCATTAAAATTGATATGCTCTGTTTGTTAAGAGTTCAAATTTGAGGTTGAGGTGTAGCAGAACAAAGCCATCTTGAGTGATATCTGAGAATCGTCTAGCGCAGAGAAATGTATCCCGTGCTCAAGTACTTCTAATATTTCATAATAAATATCTAGTGGGCCTTATTTGTGCGGTAAAGTGGTCCATAAACAATTCTAAGAAATTAATATAATATCTTGGTAAAGATTTGAACCAAAGCCGACGTATTATAAAATAAGTGATACTAATATTCAAAACGAATAAGTTAAATAAATCCATTAGAAAGATATAGGGAAATAATCTACGTATCGAAAAAATATTGTGTTACGATCAGGACACTGACACGGGAACTGCGAAACCATTTCTCAAGATAAAAACATCGTAATGATAAGTCAAAATATACGGGACGAACTTATTTATATAAGCATAAAATTTCTGTGAGATATAAGACTTCAAGACACATGTCAAATAAAAATGTTCTTAGGGTTTTACGGAAGACATAATTCTCAAATTTTATCGTAGGTCTCCGACAAGGAAATGTTCCGGGTTCGTATTCTGGCGGTAATTAAATATATCCCCGATAGGTATATATTTTTGTAGTGTTTCTTAGTAATTAATTCATCTAATATGAAGGAACCTTAATATAAAAAGTGTTGACTTAAGGATATTTAAAGTTGAAAAACAAACGGATTAAGAGGTTACACCACAAAGGGAGCCTGAAATTCAAGTAAAAGTTAGGTGATTTTTACAAGTAATTATTTTTATTGGCTTACATTGTACTACTATTTTTTGGAAAGTTAAAAAAAATGGTCGTGTCATGTCCAATCCCGTGGTGCTCCTCCACCGTGACTGAGATGCAACATTCCCCGGTGCACGTTTTTTCTGATACAAAAAAGAAGGTCACGTGTTTATTTAGAGATGAAATATCTACAATGCAACATATTCGATCTAGAAAAAACGTTTTTTGTGAAAATGTGACAACTTGAAAAAATTTTTCTAAAAACTAAAATCGAATTTGATAATCCGCATGCTACATTTCAGACATTTAATTTCTAAATAAATAAAGAGTTCTCAGTCATGGCGGAGGGAGCTCTACGGGAATAAACAAGTCGCGACCATTTTTACGTGACTTAATAAACCTTAAAAAATGAAACACCTCCTTGTAAGAAATCATCCAATTTCTACCTAAATTTTAGGTTACCAGGGTGGTTTAGTCCCTTAAATATGATAGATTGCGTGCGCCGATCAGTCAATGGTGATCAAAACTGATCAGTCAATGGTCACGCGGGAATTAAAGAACGAGATTTGTAGACGAGTTTGTATTCTCCAAGGCGTACAAGGTGAGATGAGGTGATGGATGCTAGCGTTAATTCTGTTAGTCAAGGTTCAGACACCGGTTTGTCAAGGCAATGTCGCAGTCGGCGGTCACTCGATCCGCGGGGCCAGCGCAGCGCTCGCCGGGCACTAGACACATAGACAGCGAGTTTGTGGAGGAATTCATTTCCTGTGCTAAGTACGTACCTACAATCGTGCAATAACCTAGAGAATTCGTAGAAAACGTTACAAATTATTTTTCTATTCTCGTTGCACTTTTCTCTCACGCCTTCAGTCTATCTCTAATCCATGTTATTTAATTGTTCGAAAAATATTTTTTCTTCTGAAAGAAGGCTTGAACTTTGTGGTGACATTATTATAAAAATAAAACACAAATCACTTTGTTTTCACCACTTTATTAGATTATACAATCTACATGTTTCAAGAACAATGTTCCCTCCTTCAGGATTGTTTGTGTAATAAAGTTGAAGAAGTTAAACCATACAAGTGATATGGTGAAGGGGAGGGTGAGAGGAGGAGGGGGTCGGAGGTGTTAATTTATTTTAATTCAGTATGTAATACATATCTATGGGTGAAAGAAACAACGGAATGAGTAAAAAAAATGCTGTTTTTCAGGAGAGCCAAAACAAAATTAGGGAATTTGGTTTGTTTACGAAATATCTCGAAAAGTCTTTATTATTTTTACTAATTCCTTCACCAGTAGTTTTGTTTTTTGCGCAAGAGCTTTGAAACAGGTCGACTAATGTCGTTGTTTCTTGCCAAATTTTTCAAATTATTAATCATGTCATTTGTCCTTTTTTCAAGACATGAAAAAATAATCGCATTTTATTTTTTTTTCTGACCACCTAATTTTTCCTTGCTAGATATGTATCTAAAGAACAACTCTGTATACTTAACTCAAAACTCGACTTTCTTGACTTATTCCGTTGTTGCTTTCGCCCACACATATTTACGCTCTCAGAATAACAATATTGAAAATGTGTTACATGTATAAAAGGTGTAACAGAGCTAGTCAATAACATTTTACAGGTGGTTCCCACTTAAATCACGAGTCGAGAATATTTTAAAATCAATGTCCCAAAACACAAACCAAAAAAATATGTAGAGATGAACTAACATAAATTTCTGGTACGCGGTGTAGTCCCGCAGCTGATTCTAATAGGTTTGACTGGTGATGAAAAGGTCAAACTAAATACTTTAAAAATGTAGGTACAATATCTTTGTAAATAAATCGCGTTTTGTTACAAAAATACGTTTTTCCTTGAAAAGACTGGGCTTGGAACGAAATTTAAAAAAAATACCACATCTATTGTAAAAAAACACGTTCTGTTTCCTAAGGAATTGCATTATGCAACAATAAATACTTAACTGCATTTTAAATGTGTATAAAAATATGCGCGAGTCGGGCATACTTCCGCCGTGTCCCAATCCCCTCGCCCAAAGAAGGGGGTTAGTTCATCTCTGTACATTTTTATATTGTGTCCTAATATCGATAGATAAGCAACTTCAAAGAATTTTTTGTTCAACGTTTTGACCCATCTGTAAAACATTTGACAATCACGAAAGTAACATACAAAGAGTATTAAAAATTCATTCGCTTTAATAAGTCAAATAAAATTATTAAAAATAATATTGCCAAAAATTCCAGATAAAATTTACTTTCATCAAAATAGATCATCACTTAGATCAAAAATATTTAAAAATAAAATGCAAACTTTGGAGTCGCCTATCTCCTGACTGATACTAGGATATTGATAAAATTTAAGGATTTACTTGTAAAGTATTGTTGAATGGCGCTGTTACACATATTCTAATCAGTTAATCGAATGCAATAAAATTAAGAGGTGGCCTTCGCAGTCGAGTAGACACTACACTGGCCTCTTACGCCGAGGGTTTCTGGTTCGATTTCTGGTGAGGTCTCAATACATACATGCGATTTTCTCAAGTCCGTAAAAAACAATGATAGCCACTAAGAGTAACTAGTAATTAAGACTATTATATTTTCAGCGCCTGCTCTAATTTACGATTAAAATAAAAATAAAGGCTACCGGCACGACCGTTACAAAACTTTAAAAATATCCCCAGTTTTTAAATTCATTAAAAAAATTAACTTTTTTGCGCATTTATTAAAAACGCGGTGTAGGTGTAGTGTGATATCTCAATTTTAGGTCGGAAATTTGAATTCCTTTGAAACGTTTTCGTTATTTAATTTTGGCATTAATTAAAAAAAAGTAGATGGTGTTGCGTAACATCTATACCTATAAAACTCAATGTCTGTTTGTCTGTTCTCTATAAAAATCTACCCCCTTTGTCCGATCTAACTCAAATTTTGCACACGTATTCTTTGGGACCCGGTGGGTAATAAAGGTGGCATTTTCTCCCTTCTCCCTTACCCTGATATATTTTCCATGCAAATCTGTACCGTTTGAACGATCTGACTCAAATTTTGCCTACCTACTATTTTTTAGGAACGGCGGGTAACAAAAGCGACATTTCCCTCCTTCGCGTTTATCCCCCCCTGATACATTTTCCATGCAAATCAGCACCGTTCGACCAATCGGACCCAAATTTTGTATACGTATTCCTGAGGACCCGGCAGAAATCATAGGCCACATTTCTCCCCTGGATATCCCAGCCTTGATTAAATGTAAACATAGTTTTTATTATTTATTAAACTTTGTAAAACAGTGGACCCTTTGTTTCCCCTCACAAATTCATTTTCAACTTAATCCTTATCCCGCGCAACGCCGGGTATGAACAGCTAGTATTAAAAATAATTCAATTGCTATGTTTTGAAACATGAAAATAGTTCATAAGATATTACTTAATTTTACATATTAACATGCTCGGTAGCGATTCGGAAGATGTATATTCATTATTCATATTCATATTTTATTTGGAATATCGATTCAAAGATCTTAACACGTTAGGTACATACATTGTTGTTTTCGATTAGAATTATGCGACGTTGTGAGAGCCGGCAGTCCCATACTCATATATTAATAGAAATGTACAATGCACCGTTGACACGCTTGCGAAGGGACGAAATGAATTATGCAACAAATATCTATGCCGCTGGATAATTTACTCATTCATCTACCGTGAAAATAACCACTCGATAGTCATGCAATGCTTCGAAATTTTCAATACCTACCTACATATAAATAGATGTATCTTTATTGATTTTTAAAAATAGATTTAAATTTACGACCGTATAATTAAAAATAAGAGAGCTGTTATTTTTAATTTTACTGTCGTGGAAAACATAAGCAGAGTTAGTATGTATTTATTATAAATACTAAAATAACGACGACTAATTTTACTGCCGTGGAAAACATAAGCAGAGATAGTATGTATTTATTATAAATACTAAAATAACGACGCCTTTCGTTAGGTGTTGTCAAACTGCGTAGGTGTTACCCAGACTGCATAGGCTAGGTTAGGTTAACACTTATGCGTATATCTCTGATATTTTTAATTCCAGTTTAGCACAATATAAATATTCGCTACTAAAAGCTCTACACCCTGCCGTCCTGAATTCATAATGTAATCACAAACAAAATATTATACCTATTTGTTTAACCTTGTATATACTTCACATCTTCTTTTTCTAAATTACTGTTATAACTTTAAACAACTATACTATATTGTTGAGTCCGTAATTTTTTGCCGTTCTACCCTTGCATTTCTTGTATATATTATGGAAAAGGTACTTCTATGCCGTAAATTGAAATAAATAAATAAATTACTTACTAGACGAAACCGAGTGTGTTAAGGCGCCAGATTCAGAAATCGGCTGCAACTTATTAGCGGCACAGATTCAAATCGTCGGTCAGTTCATATTAGAGAGGTATTTTAAACACGACACACCCCTTTACTTAGCAAAATATATTTTTACGGTATCTTATATAAATTTACGGTATACTCATTTAAAACGCTTTGAATGAAATATCTTATACAAATATACGGTATACTCATTTAAAACGCTTTGAATGAAAAGATTTCACGAAAATATATGCGTAAATAAAACAATGCGTAAATGGCACCCTTGGAATCGCAAAGACTGTATAACCTACTTATTTACTAACTAAGAGAAAATATTTGACGATAGTAGTGAGAATAGATCTATCTACAAAAAGCAGTATCATTCTAACGGGTTTCAGTCACGTTACTTTCAAATGTAACGTCAAATCAATTGATTTATCATTTTATCCAATATAACGACTTAAGTAGAAAAATATAACCGGACGTGGCTCACGCGAGTTGGTGCAATTCAGAAGAAAGTTATAAATAAAATAATATATATCACGGTGGAGAATCGAGAGATCAAAAATTTCTCTTTTGTGTGAAATGAGATGTATGTGTTGTGAATAAATGTAAGCTCTGTTTAAAGTAGTGAACCCCCGGATCCGCGGTTTGGACCTTTCGCGGTGAACCGTTGTACAGAATCTGTATTATATCTCTGGAATTAGTTTTGGCCTGTCGTGGTTGGGTTTAACCATACTTTTTAGTTTCTGCTTGCTCTTTAACCACAAATATGTAAAGTCAAGCGTTGATCAAAGTCATGAATGAAAATGTTGTTAAAAATTAGCGTAAAGTAAGTCGGTATGTGGGTAAGATAAAGATACGCTAGAGACAACTTTATATTACATATTTAAAAATGGTAAAAGAGAGTCGCCATAGAAGTAGTTCGAGATATTTAATACGAACCCCTCATACAACGGTGATTTCATAACTCGAAACAGCAAAATAAACTGCTTTTATTTCATCAATAAAAAAATCTGCCAATATTGAAAACTAAGGTAAAATTATACGCATAGGTAGGTACACAGATTTAGTGTTATTCTGTTATGTGGATGGAACAACATTACCATTTAAATTATTTAAGCACACATGTATAAATTAATAAAACATAATAATTTCGTTGTCGTCTGTCTGTAACGTCCGTAATTTCATTCGAATACACGGCTAAAAAACGAAATTAAATTACACGACTGGAAGTAGGACGCGAACCTGGGAAACGCAAGCGGCAGGCGGCGCCCTACGCACATTGCTACCACTGCCTCTTCGTGGACGGTCAAAAATATACTATAAATATATACTAGAGCTTAACAAAAACTCGAACCACGTTCCGTGATTTTTCACGGGTATACGGCTAGTATGACAATAATTCTGAAAATATCTAACCACAAATATAAAAATGCTTCCTACATTATAAATATTGGGGTTATTGCCACAAGTGCCGAAAACTTAATATGGCGATAATCCCAATTTAAAAGTTTGACATTCTCTCTAAAATCAGGCTGGCTATTTACTTACCACGTTTTGGCTATAAAGATAAACACCGAGCTTGGATTGTTCATTGTTTAGGTTAATTTTGTAATTGAGTGTTTTAGAAAATACTGGACTTGAAAAACTATTTTCTTGAAAAAAAAAAACGAGTTGCCTAAAAATTGCGTTGCCATTGACAGAGGACCTACAAACATTTTCCAGATATAGATATTCATGCAAAGAATATATAATATTTAAACAATCCAAACAAACAAGAAGACAATTTATCGACTAAAACTCGTATTTAAGATGCTTGAAGAAAATTTATGAAATGTAAAAAAAAACATAATATTTAAACGATGAAATGTTTTAAGAGGATACTTTATCGGCTAAAACTTGTTGAATTTTAGATGAAGAATAAATAAAGTAATAAGCCCATTGTGCAGAGAAATTTATCCTATAGACACATCATTTACAAGTAAAATAAGTTTCTGAGTTTAAATAGCAGTTCAGAAAATCCTTTAATCAACTCTAATTGTATAATTATATCTGTATTTTGATTTCTCTAGTGTGCATATTAGTGTCGACGCTAGTCGATATTATTTCTAATAATGGACTCTGTAACTGAACCCAAAACATCTTGAAGATTTCGGAGATGGCATCGGAGACTCCATGACTACTAACAAACACTACATTTTAAACTATCGCAGAAAAGTCAACAACACCCGTTTCAATTAAAGCGATTTCAAAATATGCAATAATTATAAAATTTAATAAAAATTGAAGAAAATAAAAAAAATCATCATATTTATGTATATGAACATTTTAGCTCGCGTGGCGAAAAAGTGACCAAACAAATTCGTCGCTCTCGTTACCATGATGACAGGGTATTTCATTCACTGGCAACCCTTATACATCAAACTGACGTTTTGACACTTTTTAGAAATTCACACGTTAGAAAAGCCACTCGCACGTTCGAAAATTAAAATATGTCCTTTCACGTCTCGATATGAAGGTAAAGAATTATTTTGTGAACTCGGCACCTACAGAATACCTGCCTAAAATTTGAATTTGAAACTAACTAACCGTCACGCTATTTCCCTGCACGGATAGGCAGAGAGGATAGAATGACATATTCTTCTATATTGGCACACTTTTGCTTCGACTACATTCGTACATCTTCTCGTGCAAGCTCTACGGTTGGTGAGGCTTTTAACAGGACCATCCTCCAATACTTGTAGTATCTGATCATGCCAGGTCTTTGACGGACGCCCTCTATTTTTGTTGCTTTCAACACTCGCCCCATATATTTTCTTCACCATCCTTTTCTCGCTCTACGTTCTACATGACGAAACCATCTCAGTACTCCTTTCTTTATTCTGTCTAACACAATACAGTCAGCGCAATACATTAACTTCTACTTTGCTCATTTTCATCACTTTATCGACCAATGATTTTCCACACAATCGCCTGACCGCATTTCCACCGCATTCAGCCTACTTTCATTCCTTTTTTGCCAATTCCAGGATTCACTTCCATACATTAGAGTTGGCTTTAGAACGTCATTGAAAAATGATTTTTTGAACCGGAATTTTTTTGCAAGGTTGAACCAGAATCATTCTTCCGATTCAATTCTCAACAAAAACGACCCATAAATTTCCTCGTAATGACTTTCACGTTTTGAAATTTTTCGATCCTATATATTTTTTCGCATTCTCGAAATATTATTCGTTCGCTGCAAGATATTTAAAGATGTCCAAAATCCAATGTGGAATATGAAAACAAAAAATAATTGTTAAATGTGCTGAAGAGTAAGTTCCGTGACAAAAATAGTCATTAATTAATAATAAAATGATAACAGTTTGAAAATTGTTCACTCAAAATTTAGACAAACCGGAAAAATTATTGGACCAAATTTGTAATAGCTTGCATCTTTGAGATTTCTTGTGAAGAAACAAATTCAAATTAGTAGATCTTTCATATTGTTTGTTATATGTTGTTTTTTCGGTTTTGATACGCTTTTTCAATTGCATTTAAGTAAAATATATTTTTAAATTAATTAATGTCATTTGTTAATTTAATTTAAGCGTATACAAGCTAGTACAAAAATAAACTTTAACATTTCATTTTTCTTCTTAGAAAACAGCAAACTAATTTTGTGTTGACATTATTAATATAATTAATAAAATTGAACTTGGTTTTCACCACTTTTGTATTGAAAAATATCAACATGTTTCAGAGTCGAAGACCCCTTCCTCGGGATACAACTGTATACTAAAAAAATAAATTCAAAAATCGAAGTATAAACAATCAAAATATAGGAAAATTGCCATATATAATTTTTCTTTATGATTATTCTTTCTTTCTATATATTTAATATGCCTTAGTATATCATAAATATTTATCATTACTGACATATTTCTGTTTGTTTAAATTTTTTATTCTTTCTTTCTATATAATTAATATGCCTTAGTATATCATAAATATTTATCATTACTGACATATTTCTAAATGTGGAGACCTGTAATTGGCCATCTATATTGTATCAATGTTTTCTATGCTTTTTTTTGTGCTGTTGGTCTTCCATAAACATTAAATAAATAAATAAATAAAATAAATAATTTTATATATGATATTTTCAATCAAAAGTGTGAAAACCAAGTTCATTTTTATTAATTATAATATATTTCATTTTGAAAATTGCATTGTTTTGTTAGTGTTATAGTGTAAAATATATTTACTGTTTCCTTAACTTTCCCCGATATCTGTGCGAAAGGAGACAAGATCATCCGTTGTATCAAATAGTGTGATCTAAATAATATTTTTTTAAATAAATTAACTGATAGTATTATGTCACTATGCCATCGCTTCCTAATATCCTACAAACAAAATGTAAAAAAAAAAAAAATCAAAACTAGTGTATACTCCCATGTAAACATGGAGTATTCACTGGTTTTATTTATTGTGTACTTTTATACCATATGATTTTTCAAATAATATGACCCAATTCCAGCACCATTGCGGTTATTGCTTGTTCCCAGTCGCGTGGCACAATTGAGGATAGATTCTGGCATTAGTGACACTCCTTACGGCGCAGCCGCGCGGTACCCGGGGGTTTCCTGTATTTTGTATTGCGAAGACGATGGCATCATGAAACGTGACCTTTCCGTCGCCTGACTCATACCTTCCTACATATTGTACGTTCTATGCTAATAAGGATTTACCACACATAAGAATGCATCGCGCGTATGTTGCCTACACCAACCGATCTGAATGAAGTATCCTCACTACATTGCGAGTGGCGGGGAGTATTATCCATTCTCAGCGCGGCCTGTGATCCGGGAAACAACAGGGAAAAGGTGACAAATATGAAAGCGGCGATGCATGCACCTCTTTCACAATATAATTAACCAATTGCACTTCAGCCATCAGGAAATCACTTCACTGAGCGTTATCGGTGTGAAAAAAATGTAAAATTTGATATTTATTGCATATCTCCATAACTATTAACATTAGGTCATGAATGCTTGAGCATTTTCTATTCATAATCAAGGCAGGATTATATTAGCGAGGTTATTAATGTTTTCAAAATCACCCTGTAAAGGTACATGTGGGATATAAAAGCATAGGCAGCGATATGCAAAAAAATCTGAATACAGTCATCGAGGATTATTAATTTAGAATGTACTGAATTCGAGATTTTATAGGAAATATAGCCTGAAAATTTACAGGCAACATAATTTTGGATAGTTACAAAAAACCTTTTTCGGTACATTCTAAATTAGTAATCCTAGGTGACAGCATTTAAAATATTTTAAAAATATTTTAGATATTGCTACCTTTGCTTTTATACCCCACATTTGCAGTCCTTCACAATTAAAAAGTGCTGTATGAATTTATGACAGAACTTCACTGTAGATTAGTTAGTAGCGAACTTATTTATGAAGATGTTTTTTTACAATACCAGGTTATTAAAATAAGTTAACTATACCTGACTACAGCTTCGGTACCTAAGAATTGCGTAAAGGAAATTATTAACCATTAAATCGATCAACAGATGATCCATCGTCAATATTGATTTTGATGAAAAATGTGACAGATTTTACGAAGTAAAGTGATTTACGTGAAATGATAAAATATCATATTACGCTAAGCGTAATATACCCTAGAGATGGCGTAAGCTGCGGGATCAGTTCGGGCCTGATGTGAATATTTAATGCCACACGTGGGACGAAATGCCCGTTTTTACACGAAACTGACAATATTGTTAAATACAATACGAACCGCCTCCAAATCCTATATTTTAGAAATGTTTATCGATGGGTCTCAGCAATATTTTTTTTAAGTAATTACTTCGCCGTCGAATATTACAAGACTAAAGTAGAGTAGAAATAAATAATTATTTAGCATTTTTGAAAGCAGATTAAAAACGATATATTTATTTTTATGAGTTTAATTTTGAGTAAATAGGCAGAAGCACGATAAGCTTTAACTCCTCCAGAGTAATTTTGATCATAAGAAAAAAAAACATAGTTGACATTTAAAAAAATATTTTTGTCTATTTATAGTTATTAATTTTAACAAGCAACTTGATGAATATTAAGCACGCTGGTGGACCGGACACGACACCACTGTATCTTCGTCAGGACAAAAGTGACCTAATCCATGAAATGAAATTTGAAAAAGGACAGATATTGGACAGGAGCGTAGGGTGGGAGGGGTGTAAATATTGAATGCCGTTTTTTTAGCAGAACCGTCTGATTTATCAATCTTGTCTATCTATTTTATCAAAACCGTCAAAAACGAAGTCTTGATCTAAGTGATGGTATTGCTGATACATCAAAGATATTATTTTACTCTAATATTAAAACTATGTGCCGTTTTATAGATATAATGCACGGAACAGTCTTTACAATTGAGTTTATGTATACCAGAATGGTATACAGACGCGGTTTAAGAAGCTACGGGTTGACTTTTAATACCTATATTATTAAAATTAAATAGCTACAACTCAGATTTATAAAATCCATAATAAAGTAATTTTTTAAATTACGATAGACAAATTATGGAATGATAAATATAAACATAGAATCAATAATATTTTGATAATAAGAAAAACAAATAATTTTTATGGCGATAGAACAAAGACATAAAAATTCCAAGTCTAATAAACAAACTTATCAATAGTGTCAAAAATGAATCTAACAAAAATAAAGTAAGACGTTTTTGAGGAGATTATTATTGATCAATATGCATAGCACAACATAAAATTAAATAGCCATGTTTTTTTTTAAGAACACTTGTACAAGCAAACTGCTATGCAGTTTAGTCCATTTATTTGTTATTATGTATAGGTATTAATTACATACACATTAAAACAAAATACACAAAACAACAAAAACACATTAAAATAAAATAAAAATACAAAGAATTAGTTTTCTGACTATACAAAACGTATTTAAAAGATAGAGCATATTTTACCTAAGTAAAAGGCCCTTAAATTAAATAATTTAGAATTTTAAATATCATTCAATACAAATAAATCCTATATTATATATAATAATGAATCCTATATTATGAATAATCAGTAAAATCTAAACAGTTAAAACTAACTAAAACTCTAAAAAAAAAAAAAATATAAAAAAAAAAAAAAAAAAAAGAGCACCAATGTACATTATATATTCACATTTCAATGTCTGTATCTCCTTTTCCTCCACGTGCCTATAAATTGATCGATTATATAGTTGTAGGGAGTTTATTCAGAGGTGGTGAAACAGATCCTTATGGTGCTGTCATCCGTGTAAGGACGATAACTTCGAGATAGATATCCTTACATGGATGATATCTATCTCGAAGACTCCACTAAAAAGTGTGTAAAGAGCAGTAGGTACAGAGTTGAGCGCGAAGCGAGATATGATTCATAGCCGCTTTTATTTAATATGTAGAATAGAAAGACGAAATTGGTACACACGAACCATTATCGATATACCTTTGAGACGAAAGATCAAAATACGCACGATAACAGTAACACAATGAGTAGATTTGTACACCAACTTAGAGGATTTGTGCACCTGCAAATTTTGCTGAAGACTTATGTCTAAAAATTGAAGTTTTTATCTAGTTGCTTACTATTAAGCCTAATATCATACAAATATGGAATTTGTATGACAATATTATATGAAAACAATTTACAATCACTAACAATGGCTTTGCTTTATCAGGTTAAAAACAACCACAAAATAAATTCAACCGAATAACTTATAAAACAATTTTTTATTAATCAATTAGAAAAGACATACAGCAAAATCAAATTAACGAAAAAATATTTAAACTGCTACCGGGATTCGAACCAACGGACATCCATTCTGTCCGTGGATGACGCGTTATCCAACTACACAATAATAATATGTTTTCTTTAATATGAATAACTTATATATCAGTTTAAACGTCAACATGACATTACATTAAAATCACAAAGTTCACCTTGCTTCTAAATAAAGTATTTGATGTGTACCTGCTCATTGAATAAGTTGGTACTGAGCACATTGTAAAATGCTGAGTAACGAGAAAGTATAAAGGTTTTAAGCAACAAAGCACAAACACACAGAAATTGTGTTTAAAGATCGCCTTTTGTTCAGAATGTTACGAACAGAATTGCCAGAGCTCTTAAGAAACGAGACAACAAGCAGAGGCGTGCAGTGGGAACATCGCAGCATGACTTTTACGTAACCAATTATTTGGAAAAAAATAGGAATACAACATATATTTCTATCACAATTGTTGTCATAGTATTCATATTTTGATATATCATAAAAATCTGTAGCATAAATATTTGATTTCTATTTTTTTCCCATTATATACGTTTTCAAAAAAGTCATGCTTCAATGTTCCCACTGCACGCGCCTGCAAGACAGTATTCGGAACTAAAGCGAAAGTAAAGGATCTGTTGAGATCGGCGAAGAATCGAGACCGCCTAGAAACGGACGCTGTCTATACACTCGACTACCAACACTGCGATAAGGTGAACATTGAACAAACAAAGTGCACAATTTCCAAAGGGGTTGACGAGTACAAACGGGTGTGCAATCCTGACCATTCAGGAAAATCAGCATTGACTGAGCACTTTCTAGATACCGGTCATCATTTTGCATTCGAGCCGAAGGTCCTAGGAAAGCCCAAGCCCCAGTCACCATGCATGTCCTGTCAAGGAGGCATTCGAGATCTATAAGCTACCGGTGAACGTCAATAGAGATGACGATCCCAAAATAAAAACATCATGGCGTACGACACTTCAAAACCAATCTCGTTGCGGATTCCGCAAAGACAGTGAACCGACAATAGATGGATTGCACATAACACACGAAAACTCGTGACGAAACATGTCTCCGATGCGGTATTGCTAGCCAATACTTGGCACAAAACTGACAACGATTTAATTTTGGATGGGTTAATTAATGATAAAAGTTTAAAATAAGAGAAATGTACGTTACTTACGCACGGTAGTGAAATTTCCTTAAAACCTTTCTTTTGAAGTGACGTTAAGATGTTCTGAAATGTTGACTTCAGTAAATTACCCGCGAACAAAAGAAAACATGCTCTTAAGTAAAATGCGCATGAAGATACAGCATAAATTTCCATAGTTTTAAATATTTCAATCGGATAAAAAATCTACTATATTCATAGATCGAACGGCATGAAGTGAAAACTATGAGGAAACCAATAAAATGAATGACGTCATACATCGCGATTCAGATATAGTTTTTTATAATAAGCAGGGACGGATTGGCGACATAAAGGCCCCCTCACTTATCATCGTTATTGATCAATAATATTGAAGGCGTTTTATCAATAATATTGGTGGGGCTAATCTGGAAATTTATCCTCACATGGTCAATATTATTGATCAATAATATTGATATTATGCGGGGCCTTAAGACCGGCTCGGTTATTTTTCACAGAGTTTTAAAAATATGTGATTAGACATTTTTTTGTTTATTGCTTTTTGTTAAATATTTTTTTTTTGTAAAAATGTATGGCTTAAAATAAATTGAGTTTATGTGGGGAGGGACACTTTGCGGCCATCGGAGCCGTGTCGCCCTAAATACGTCACGGCTCGGAATGGCCTTAAGAATAAAAACTGTCAACCTGGCGAAAAATGTGTGGGACCGATGAGTCGTCGAGTATCAAAACCTACCCAACCACCGTTATTTTTTTTAGTTGTGAATGTCAATACATTCTCTAAGCTCATTCCTACATTTTACTTATTAGTTACTATCATAACAACTATCAATCTGAAGTTATTCCTTGCTAAAAATCTGTTTGAGTTTCAAAACCTATATCCAAATTCACTACAGTAAAATATGAATATCTTCATGTTTTAATAAAAATTTCAAAGAAATTTAATAATATTTACTCCCTTTCTTTTAACTCGTAGCGTCTGCGGTTTGTTGTCTGCCGGAAAAATTTTGGATCGATTTTTAACCCTTTTCCCGTGATCCAATCGAGCTGAAAGCGCCTTTGCAGGCAGACTCGTGGCGGCGATAAAAATGATCTAACAAATTTTCATTTAAAAATATATAATTATTGTAGTATAATTTTGGATTTTTCGAAATTTTAATAGTTTTTTTCAAATTGGAAACAATACAAATGAGTAATGAGCCCGACGCGTGCAGTAGGCACGAAACCTGATTCAATGAGAAAGAAAGTATGATAAAAATTTGGTTTTTATGGATTAGTTTTTTTACTATTAAATTTTTGAGAACTTTATTTCACTATATCCCTAATAATGCAATGAATATATTTCTTTCCTTGAACTTCAAAATCAATTCATTCATTGCCTTAGTTTTAAAAGTAACGTAAATCCATTTTAAATATTGAAATAAACACATTTCATTTACATTATGTAATTTGAATGTTTTATTTTTAATTCCTAATTCCAATACTTTTAATTTTATCTTATTCAAGTTATAAATAAGATGCAGTAAAAGGGTTTTCTTTACTTAGCCAAAAAATACTTTTTGGCGTTAGGTAGATATTAATATTCAACTACTCATATGACTCATAAAACGGTCCTGGGTAAGCGATGGGTGTACATTCACTATTTAAATAATAACATTTCTGTAAAATGTTCCTAATTGCTATTTTTGGTAACAAGTTGTGATAAATTGTGACAAATGTGAAAAAAAGTAATTTTGAATAACAGTGAACTAATTACCACTATTAAACTGATCTCCGATAACGCCATCGGCAATTAAATCGCAACTCATTAACAACCTCATTCAATGTATGTGTTCCTATCAATAGTAAAATAACAGGTTTTAATAATCTACGGTCATTAATAATATTACCTTTTTACACAGTCCTACGCAAGCAATCATTTCTAAAATGAAATGGTTTATTGAACAATGCGATAGATATCACTTATTTTTTATATAAATAAATAGAGATTCGTACACGGAGTTTGTCATGTTACATCAATATTCCTACTAATTTCAACTAAGATAAACGCTTGCACCGTGAAAAACAGAACTAAAACTAGTTGATGTGGAATAAAGTTCGAACCCCTGACCACTGGATAACTAAGCAAGTGTCTTAAACTCTAGCAGTTCAACAAGCTAAGGACCAATTTGAATATTACGTTTTGTAAAATAAAAATAAAAATTGTCATCGGCCCACCGGAGTTTTCCTGCTGTCCTTTCAGCCCTGATTGTTATCATATTTTAGATATTTATAGCATTAATACTGTGGCCAAAAGGACAAAATAATTAATGACGATAAATTAATAATCTTTGTATAAACCACACTGATTGTTAATAATGTTCAACAATATTTTTATATAATCACTGAATCATCATCAGGACGGGCAGTTATTGCGCGTCCATCTTGATGACGGTACAGTTGCCGGCAAACTTCTTGGACATTTTTCGGCGTGGTGGGGGTATGCGCAGAAGACAAATTTTGGGTCTCGTTGGTGGAATGGTACATGCGCAAACTCTCCCCCACTTCGCCGAAAAATGTTCAACATGTTTGCCGGCATCTGTACAGAGGATTTAAAACCGGTCGACGTTCAAAATAATTTATGTGGTATATACAAAGTTTCTTAAGTTTATAAAATAAATGAAGCAAGTATAATAATTATATATAAATAGATTACTTGTCTAAGACCACTAATGAGTTTAAGACTACACGACTAGTTTCGACAACTACCGATGTTGTAATCAACGGGTGATTATATAAACTGAAGCATAAGAGTAAAATTAATTATCTAAGATACTGATAGAGGTGGGTGGAGTTATGTTTGGGGGGAGGGGGTTAGCTGGGGGTGGGGTTTGAGTTAACGGGAATAAAGTAAGGAGCGGTGAAGAATTTTGAAATATTACGTTATTGATTAGAGTTTTATTAGAATTTAAATTTTTTTGTATTTCTAAATTTTCGAGATTGTTCATTATTTGGCCTTTATATTTAACAGGGTGTAATAGTTTAAGTGTATAGGAATGGAAAGAAAGATTGGTGTTAATAAGAAAATTCTGAAAAATAATTACTAACAAGACTATTCTAATTTTAAGATTTCATCACCCGTTGATGACAACATCGGTAGTTGTCGAAACTAGTCGTGTAATCTTAAACTCATTAGTGGTCTTAGACAAGAAATCTATTTATATATAATTATAATGTCATTCCACAAAGTTAACGCAAATTCAATAAATAATATACAAGCATAATAAATTATGAGACATGTTTCAGCAGGCTGCAGAATTAATGATTTTATTTGGAAATTTATACGGGAGGAGGCTCGCGAAAAACCTTTTAGATGTAAATGGTTGATACAATAAATTTATTGAATACTTCTGTTCGTGAATGAAAATAATATAAGAGTATCTTTGTAAAATGCTAGAGCACGTTGCAGTCCACACGAAGCGATCACTCAGATAGCTTAACGAGCTTAGATATTGGAACGAACATATCGGGGAGATTACACATCGCATAAAATACGAGGAGAATGGATAATGCACGAAGTATTGCTTCCAAGCTTGCGGGAATAGAGTATCCGAAATACAACTGGACCCACGCCAAAACCTGGACACGAATAATGCACGCAGTACAAATAATAAGCGACGTTTGCTTAAAGACCCTTTTAGTGCCAACCAAATTTTTTTACCAACAAAAAATATCGCCAGGAGGAAGAGAGAGTGGGAGCAATAAAACTTTGAATAAAAGATTTTTTTCAGGTAAGGTTTAAAACTGGTAAAAATATTTCTGGGTTCAGATTTTATTTTTGTTAAGGAGAGGAAGAAATAAATTTTTATCCCTGTCATTTTGTCATAATATTTATTAAATGTTTTATGTCGTATGTGGATAAATAGACACAGTTCTAGGAAACGACGCGGGTGTTGAAGTGCTCTTAAAGCTATTTGAAGATGGGGGAGGCCCCAAAATGATTAATATCTTTAATTAAGATCAAAAATCAAAACATTACTTACACGTGTTGTTCATATTTTATTTCCTCTGACAACGTACGACTAAAACAATGTCAATGATGAAATCAGTTTTGAAACTATTTCTTTTAAATCAGTGCTTACTTCTATTGCTTGTTCTTGAGGGCTAACATTTTTGTTTCTCATATACATATATATTCCAAAGATTCTGCATGGTATCTCATGGCTACCTACAATCCTTCTCCATCTTCCTAATGCATGAGTGATGGTCTCTAATTTATTCATGCATCTGGTAGAGGATCCTTGATCCCCTGCCTTTAATGTCGCTGAAAACATCGGTTTTTTCAAACTATCTTCATCTCCGTTTTTCCGTATTTTTCAGACTATTTGTCTGAATTAGATACTTCAGTATTTGCCTTCTGGATAAGGTGCATAGTCCTTCTTTGATGTTGGACTCTTGGATAATCAACTCAACACGTTCTGCGCATCTTGGTATTAAAAAAGACCTTTTCCACTGATTTAAAAAAATACTAAAAATCTATAGATTCGCTTTAATAGAAAATCAATTTTCAGTGCGTATCGTTAAAATGTACATCGAAGTATTGATAATCTTCTTCTTCGGCAATTCCTCATTGCGAGGGTGACGTCTGCCATGTTATTAATTATGCGTTCGAGCGTGCCTGGGGAGCCCTTTTCTGGAACCGCACACTTTTCCATAAGTTGTGCACATGCATCCCGTAGGCAGTGGCGTTCTGAGAGATGGATTTTGCTCTTTTTCTTTCCACTTTCTTCTTTTCTCGGAAATATCGTCGGTCATTTTCCGTTCGCTTGTTTCGCCGGTGCAGTGTACTTTTTTACTATACCGTGTCTACTCTGGATCGCCTTCAGGGTGTCTTTGTATATTTTTTCACCACACCTTGTCTTCTTTTGTCACGTGATAGCTACGCAAACACAATTTGTTTGGAGAGACGCGTCTCAACCACACGCACACAACGACCTGCCCATCGTAGATGGTGCTTCAGCAGCGTGGTTTCAACTCTGGGAATGTTTTCATCTTCCATGACGCTCAAGTTTGTTCAGCGTTCTTCCCACTTTATACGTAGGATCTTCCTCAACCGTCTGTTGTGGTATTGATTGTAAGTACACGTTGGTCTACAGTAATTGTTCCCTGAATAATTCATGTTGAAGTTTACAATGTAGACGGCGGTGATACGAAAGGTATACAATTAGCAAGGCTGTGTAATTTTAGTACTACACATTTAGCAGCGGCGAGCAATGACACGGAAGTACGAGCGAGATCGCACACAACGGGCGCACGCCACAAAAATGTGTTGTTTTTTCCATGGCAATTTGTTCCCACATCTTCGTGCGATACCTGCTACTGACAGGATGAAATATCTCGTTTAGATGATGAACAACTCGGTGGTAGCGCGGCATAGGGATCTACCTGAATTGTTTTTTTTTCGTTTAAAAATATTGCATTTAATCGTGATTCATAACAGGGTAAAAAAGAATAACGCTTCTGTAATGAATAATCTTCATAAATGTCAATAAGAAGTTCATAAAAAAGTGATTATATGGCAGCACAATCCTTTTCTCACAATATTATCGAACTTTGAACCTACTAGTCTAATCAGTATACTATAATTACTAGGTTCCTGTTGAAAAAATCTGATACAGATTCTGCAAAGTTTTAATAATTGATATTATTAATTAGATATTTTTCTAACGTTGTCTAGTCCAACGTTGTACAGAAAAAAGGCTGGAATATTGAAAAAAAAAATGCAAATTTGAAGTCACTTATCTCTATATATATTGATAGTTTTTGACTCATAAATATACATTTTAGCAGGAATCAAAAGGAGGTTGTGGACTAAGTCTGTTATATGTAAATATCAGACGCGCGCTGTAATTTTAGTTAAGCACACTTCATATAAAAAAATTGAATTTGTACGGTATTTAATTAAAATTTCTTGCGAAATCAATCGAAATAAAATGTGCATCTGGTAATATTCGATTTCTTCTGCAACTTCTTGCGCCCTATCCGTTCAACGGGCGTTGGCTATCATGTTAGCTATAAGTTTATTTACTGCACCCGGAATAGCTCTACCGTAGACCGGGCAAACCACTATCTTAGGTTTTTCAGCCATGATATTCTCTTGTCAATTAGTAATCAACAGGCGGCTGCTAATTGACGTATGTAACGCTATAGTAAAATGGATTCCCCCAAATACGATAGGACATAAATAAATCGTGTGGCTTTCAAGAGTCACGTGACAGGGGTCAAGCAGCCGACAACATTGGTAAGTGTGCGCCGCGTCACTTATGCATGAGCTCTATATTTACGAATGTTGCCATGTACGTACATTTACCGAATGCTAGTCGCTGGTGTTCTTATATTTTTTGCTGGGATTCTGTACCAACACATCGATTCTAATCGTTGTAAATAATCTAAACACATGAACAAATAAAATTAAATAAATAAATAACAAATTTTAATAACTAGCCCTAACAATTCTAAGAATATTACTAAAAAAATATCCCTTTGGTTTGTCTTTGATCTTCATCGCCCATCGATTAACAACATATAAAATGTATATTTGAGGAAAAAATGATTCGTCAGTCTATATTAGGTACATATATTCAAAAGAAATATTAAATTAAAAATATATTTTTGATTTGACTTGACGACGGGACAACACCACCTTATAGTTAAAGGCGGTTAAAGTTAAATAATAAAACAAACGCGATTATTTAAGCACAAGGTGAATACTGAAATATTCGAACACGTATGGCGGTCCGAAGTAAGAAGGCGAATTATCATGATCGCTGCATATCCTTCTAATAATAATCTACCTCCATAGGTACACGAATATGAGTGGTTTGCTAAACTTATCTGGGAAGATAGCACGGAGTGCATATGAATACACTACTGTCGTATTGAATCACATCGTACTCTAATACCCAGTGCACTACATACGATCGAGAAAGATAATATAATTTCTGCGAAATATATCTAAATTACTCACTAATTTGATGTTTTATAAGGGTCAATGCGCAAATAATTTACAGTTTGCATGTTATTACATTAACTAGAACCATCTAACGGAAGAACTTGGAAATAAAAATAAAGGTATGCGTATGTTATATATTTCGCAAAATTCACGTTTCGCATTCAAGATAACGTGTACAGGTATACAAAAATATATGACACTGTCCTTCGAACGTTATTACAGCATAGATTTAAACGGTATAACAAGTCCATGCGTAGTGCACGCCACTGATAATACGAATACATAACCACTATACCTTTTGCAGTAGTTATATATTTTTTGCATTATATTATGCATTATACTTTTTGCTTCAACTACTAAATATTTAAATTCTACACAAACAACGCACAGTATAAAAAAACGAGGGGCAGTAAAATTCGAAGACGAGATTTAAATAAATTGTGACGAGTTTGAGTGTAAATCAAATTTTCTTGTTCTTCTTCCTTTTAATAGAACTATGTGGTCATGGAATAACGCCTCGTGTGAGGCGGATTCTCAGCTGTCCTTCATCTTTTGGAGGTCATGCGCGAGAGTGGGTTCCGTGAGGCTGATCATGTAGTGCGACATAAGGGAGTCTGGTGCTGTCCATTCTCTGGACATGACCATACCAGTCCTTCCTTCGCTGTCTACTCCGTTGTTCAATGTCCTCAGCCTCATATATATCCTTATTCTGGTGTTCCTCACACGATCCTTCAGCGTCTTGCTAGTTATCATCCTCAGTGTCTTCATCTCGAAAGTCATCAATATTTCGCCGTATGTCATTATTGTTCTTCCGCATACTTTGTATATACTCATGTTGCTCTTGATGGCTGTATCTTTATTCATCCAAATTGTGGATTTTAGGACACCAGAGGATGCCGCTGCCTTGTTAACTTGGGCTTGTATTTCTTCGCATAGATCAGCTCCTCCAACCAGGTCTATCCCTAGATATCTGAAGGTGCTGACTTGTTCTATGAGTTTGTATTTCAATTTCATCAAATCAAAATTTATATTCCAAAAAAAACACGAACATAAATCGGAGAAACAGGGAACGGATGTGAACACAAATTAAAAAAATACGATGACAATTATGCATGTCAACTAAACAATCACTGGAAGTCGTAAACATAAATAATTTTAGATGTGTCAACACCAAATAAGTGTTTTCAATGCAATTCTAGTTTGTCTTTGAATAGCGCCATTCAATATTATCATCATTAGATGGCTGGCGACTAAAAAACGCATGGACACCGTATGCAAAATCTGCACCTTGAATATCTAATTGATAATTGGGTAAAAAAGCGACTCTTTATGACTTACAATGGCAAGCTCGCGTGAGTTTTGTTACTCAAAAATGTAGAAAAGTGATCGCAGGAAATAATTTATTTACTGTCTTTTTTAACAGAAAAATGTTGATGATTTAAACGAAAATTTATATGAATTTGATTTGCGTTTGAATTTTTTTGTTTGTTTGAACACGGCCTTGGAAAAAAATATGCTTAAAATTATTTTATATTTGTTATACACGCCGTGTACGTACAAAAGATATTGATATAGGTAATACTATTTAAATAATTTGAATGTTTAACGAATAACTAACACCACCTTATTTTTAGGAGAGTAACATGGTAACATCGTTATGATATGCCGAGACAAAATATACGGTAGGTACGTACTAATATATTATGTACGAAATATGTTTAGATATATGTCAAATGTCGTAAAATCAAGATATGATTGCTAACATAACGTAAAACAATAAAAAAAGATCCGGTAATATATGATATTAAAACAACGAACTAGTAATTTTTTGGCGTTTGATACCTACATAATTTTTTTTAAAGTAACCCGAAAAAAACAAGCGAGAAGAATAAAAATTTTCGTTTCCATGGTTTCGTGATCCAATTCATTGTATTCTACAGATTGCAATTATAAATACAAAGAGTAAGAGTGGGCCACTTAAAGCAGCTAGCAAAATAAAAAAGGCTTGACAAATGATTAAACGAAAATAAAAAACCGCAATTATTTTCCTACCGCCTAATAAATTGTAGCGGTTTCATAAGTATATAGCTTTAAGCAGTTAGATATTAAAAAATAAGTAAATCTTACACCCGGTTAAAAATATTTTTTTACTCTTGTCCCAAAAATGCAAGAAGTTGTGGTATTTTACAAAAATATTTTTGATTTAAATAAACCATTCTTGAACACAAATTGGACGTAGTTATGCAAAAATGGTCCAAACCACAAAATGCTAAAAATGAGTTATATTCGGGTTTAGGCCAAATGTTGTAATGGTAAATATTAAAAAATACAATTGTTGTAAATAAAATAAATTTACACTGCGCTTATTAATTATTGACAGTCGGCTGACCATATTTCCAATGCACTCTCGAGGAATGCCGTGCGGTATGGAAATTAAGGGCTTACGGGCCTGCAAACAAACGGTGACGACCGCCGGCTGAATAAGTACAGTTGTGAAACTTCGATTCCAAATATAATTGTAGTGCGCGGCCGCGCGGCAGACGCCGTCGCGCACGAGTCGCCCATCATTGTTGTCGCTGAAAAGTGAACCGTGAATGCGGAGGCGCCAGGGAAGAGACATCGCGGCTCGGCCCGCGACTCGCCGGTGCCCGGTGTGCGGGCGAGCCGACGGAGCGAACTGATAACGTTGCCATAATATTTGTATTCTGATATGATACGCAAAGCCGCAGAAAAATAAAACTTGGCGAATATGAAATGCGTGAAAGATTTTTATAGCGTTTTAGACTTGGATTTTTCCTGTTTTCTGTCCGCCTAGGTGTTGTTATATAAGATGACACTTTATGATTCATTAATATGAATGGATTTTTGTTTCAGATATACGTAAATATTTTTAAATTAACTAAGCCAAACGAGACGGAAGGCGAGTGAGTATATAAACGATGAATAATGTTAGAATGAGAACAAATGAAAGCAGTGTAATCTGAGTCGAGTCCGTACAGGCGGGAGACAATAGGAAAGCTCCACAATTTTGACAACCATTGCATTTGAAAAAATATGTTTAAAATTATTTTATATTTGTTATACACGCCACGCACACAAAAGATATTGATATAGGTACATTCTATTTAAATTATTTAAATGTTTAACGAACAACTAACACCCATTTATTTTTAGGAGAGTAACATTGTCACGGTATGCTAAGACAAAATGAATATATTATGTACAAGATATGTAAAGATTTATGTCAAATCAAAATATGATTGTTAAGATAACCTCTTTCCATTTAAAGACAGTCAAATTAGTGTGTGTAAGCCATACATACGAATCACACTGTTCCTTTGTGTCAGTTAAACCGCAAACACCAATACAACGAAACAATGTGATTATACACACATGATTGACACATATCAATTCGATTGTCTTTCTTAAATGAAATTTACTATACTCTTACCAATACTAAAGTATTGAGAGGTAAGAAAAAACCTATTACCAATTAAATAATAAAAAAAAAACAAATTTGGTATGTACAATAGATACGTCAAAAATATTTTAATTTGAATGTAATTTTGATGCTATAGGGTGGTGGAACCCCTTAAAAATAAAATAAAGCCTAAAACTGAAAATGGCAAAATAGTCTTTAGTAGAATAAATGCGGTTACTCGCACACAAGTTGAAGTTTAGTATTTGATAAAGCGAAGAATATATGAAGAACGAATGTAAAATTGTTTAGAACAACGGAAGATCTGGCACAATCAAATAAACCGGATATTGGAGGATGGCTCTATTAGAATCAACAGCAACGTGTATGGCGTGACGTGAGAGGTAAGTAAGAAGGCGAGAGGTGGCGCCTGTCCTCCCCCCTCCCCGCGGTGAAAGCGTTACGGCAAGATTGTTAATTACTTGGTACATACTATTTTGAGTTAGTATATGAGTTAGTATATAAAATGAAAACTTAATCTGGCCCTTAATACAGACGAGTCTAGCGTACCCACAGCGTTATTTAACAAGACACGTAAAGTCCATTCGTCTCCCAAAACCTAGTACCCATAATAAACACAATTAGGGCCGGTCTTATAAACGAAAGACCAAATTTCCGTTAGTCAATCGACAATATACTAACGGATGGCCGTTCGTTTATAAATGTTACCGATGCTCGTCTTATAAAACTTTTTTTACCGTCCGTAAGTATCGCAATATCGCACTGCTCTTGTCTATGATTTTAGAGCTGTCAAAGGCGAATTACATCCTTTTCTGTCTAAAATTTCTCGCTCGCATCAGATTTTTGGGATACTTCCCACAACACTACATTGGTAATAGCCTTTAAAACCCCAACTTAGTCTGAGCACCTAATAATATTGATCCTAGAGCATAGAATCTCGAGGCAACAAGCAATTTTGTAGTTGGTGATAATGTCAGATTCCTACTGATGCGCCTTTTTACATTGTTCCCAATATCTTCTAGAAGCTCATATAAGCTCTTGAGCAGACCTTTTTGACAAGCGAAAGCGGTAGATAAAATCTGCGTCATCTAAAATATTAAAATAATCCACTCGTATATTGAACATTCTTTGTCGTCGAGTTTGTTCTTTATCCGACGAACTTGAATACAATAATAGCTCGACATCGTTATGTGAAAACATTTTTCCTTGAAAATGTAGCTACAGTCAGCACGGTATATATGTACATATTAAACAAACAGCATTAAACGCAAATTGACAGCGGACCTAACCTTAAAAAATAATACGTCAATCTGTCATACTTCTGTCAGTTTCAACTAACGGACGGTAAACTGGTGGTTCGACTGTCGGTATCGGCCGTCGGTAAAATTTTACTAAAATTTGATTAACGGATTGTTATAAGACGAAAAAAGTGACGTTTGTATCAAATTTCAGTTTATTTGGTCTGAAATTTAACTAACGGACGTTTATAAGACCGGCCCTAACACGATAAAATTAAATCAAAATATGTTTTTATTTTATCATTTGATAGCGACTGGCTACTGAGCGTCCTCTCCTTTACTAATGCGCATAATACTAAGAATAATATTCGTGATATTAAAACGTTATTTTAACTTACGGAGAGCATTCGGCTACAAATAAAAGAACCCAAGAGATTAAATTCACAATTATTTAAGTTTAAATAAAATTAAAAACTTAAGACTTAATGCATCAATATTTATTGCATTTTATTTTTTAACAAACAGGCCGTCAACAGGTCATAATTTAGTCTAATAGATGGTCCTAGAGTGACATTAGAGTACAAAGCATAAATATTTTATGAACATTTTGAATATGATATAATTACACAATACACTTTTTACGATAAATTAATAATAAATAATGGTTTAATGATAAAATAAATTGTAAATAATATTCAGAACAAAATAAAGACTGCAGCAAATCAACAAATACAATTTAGGAATGGTATTATACAAAATAAACAAGGTTACTTGAAAAACCAAATTTATTAAACAATTGGAAAGATTAAAGAGTTAAGGCTATTATTACGGCCGTTAGACATTTAACTGTAAATGTTTTTTCTGAGAAACGATTCTCGACGTTTCGTTGAAGTCATATTCAACGTCATCAGGAGTACAAACATCCATTCCATATAGGTTAGTTATTAAAGAGTTAAGGTTATTATTATGGTCGTTCGACATACCAAACTGTAAATTGTTACGGATATTTTATCCTGATGACGTTGAATATAACTTCAACGAAACGTGGAGAATCGTTTCTTAGAAAAACATACGGTTCGTATAAAATATCCGTAACCATTTACAGTTAAATAAATTAGAAAGATATACAGAAAAATCAAATCAACGAAAAAATATTTGACCGCTACCGGGACTCGAACCCGGATCCTCCATCTATCCGGGAAGGTGCGTTACCATTACGCCATATCAGCCTCATACATTTCCTTCAATATATCGACCTTATATTTTCATTGATTTGATTTTTCTGTATGTCTTTCTAATTGATTGATACATTTGGTTTTAAAATTCACAGAAATTTGTTCTGAAACTGCAACTTCACAATAGGAATGTGACTTTAATATAAGATGTCTTCAGTTCATGGCAATTTTAAGTAGTATTTTTCGTATGTCCTTATCGTCTATAAGTCTATGGCCGACAGCACAATCGTCTAGGACTTTCTGTTTTGAGCTGCTTTCTTCCAATCTTTCCCCTAAAAAGGAACCTATAGCCTGGATACAACCTTTCAAATATTTATATTTGTTTGTACATACATCTAGTTAGTATATTTTATTTTATTTATTTTATCGGTCATCCAACAGGGAGACATAATTGCTTGGTAGGACAAAATACAGAAAAAGTTAAATGTCTCCCACAATTAAAGGATGACAATGCATAAATTATAGATAAGTCAATTTGATAGATCAAACAATTTTACATGTTCCTAATTTAACTTGATCATAAACATAAAAGGGTTCGTAATGTATATAATTCACGTCAGGGAGAGGGACGAGTTTCTAGTATCTGCCTCTCCATGTGACGAAACTTTTCATATTTAGTATTAAAAATGTCTATTGAATTCAAAAGGTTACAATAAAGAGTAATAATATAAATTTGATTTCCGTATGCGTTATTTTTCAGTTTATCTCTTCGTTATCTATATAGGTACATAACTTTCGCGTTACATTTTCAAACAAAACGATTGTTTGTTCTTCTTGAAAATTGGTATACCTCTGATAAAGTTTTCGGGTCGCCCCACAGCACTCGTAATGATATCGAATCCGTTTAGTTCGATGTTTAAATCCTTTGGGATTCCAGTTTCTTTCTCGGCAATTCATCATCCTCTCATCACCATTTATCTTACTGATCGAAATTTCCACACCGAGTAGCGAGAATAAATAATGTAAACGATTAAGATAAGAAAGTAGGTGACAATTAATAGACAGCGGGAAAAATACAGGATTAAGACGAGATGTAAAAAGAGATGTAATAATAATATAATAATGTCTTTATTTCAGATAGTATGAGAATGGATTCTAAAAAAGCTCCTTTTCGTAACGTTAAGACTCGTTTACTGACCATTATTTACGATTTTTTTGAACGCGCTTAGTTTCAAAATAGTAAAAGAAAGTAAGCATGTTTTTGATATACCTATATACAGGTAAGATTACAAAAGAGCCTTAAAATAGAGATTTATGAGAATGAGAAGACAGCGATGAGCTAACTACGCTGTGAAAACTCTTCTAAAGGTCTTCCAAGAAACCGCAGTTGGAACTCGGTCATTAATTAGGCCCAAGAATGAGATGGGCGGATACAGTAAAGAAAGATGCAGTTTGTAATAATGAGGATGACAACGTGCGCCAGCTAGGCAGTTATGCCTATTAACGACTAAAGGAATGTATAGCTTAGAGGCATGCAAAATAAAAAGGTGCTAATGTCCAGTTTATAGAAAACTCACCTAGATGCTTTGAACATTCCAACAGTATAACACGCAAAAGATAAAAAGTTTAAGTGACAGTTTTATTGAACTGAAAAAAAATTTAAATGAAAAACAAATTTTTTTTCGCCGACGAAGATGTATGAATTAATATCAACTTAATACGTTTTACTAGCGCATTTTTTGCACCTGTATTAATTACCTGTTATCTGCTAAAATCGCCCACACTCAAATGTCATAATATCCAAACATTCATATCTATTATAGTTTATATCCACAGAAAATGTGAAATTTAACAAAAAATGCTTAATGGACTACACCTACTATTTTAAAGCCAGTGCCAGTGATATATAAATTCTTGCTTGCAGATAGAAAAGAAAATACGTTTATGTGGAAAGAAACAATATATTTAACTTTTACATGAGGAAAAAAAAAACACACGGAAATACATTTCTTTTAAGAAAATCTAAAGAATAAGGTACACAAATAAATAAATCAGTGCGGAAAGGAAAGCCTTTTCAAATTGCATAAGTATAATGCTTCACAAAAAAGGTAACAAAAAGCCTTTAAAAATTGCGTTTCGGATTAACCGCTTTGTTCGTAGTTGAAAACGCACGGAACTGAAGGAAAATTATTTCAGGAATTTTTTAATTTAACCCGTCTCATTTGTAACTTTGATGTTGGAAGTTAAATTAGCAGATGGCGTGATGCTGCTACGTGAACGGGCTTTGAAAGAGCCCCAAAACACGTTTCAGAAGGAAGTCTCGGTTATTTCAGGCACGCCACCGTATGAAGGCTTCACTGATTTCTTCAATAAAAAGATAGCATCTTGCTTTTCTTCACTAGAAAGCGGCACGAATCACGTTCTATAGTATTTTTTTTATCGAAGAACACATGTTCATAATGTGTTCATTTCATTGGAAATAACTTTGTTGAAATATTACTTATATTATTAATATACATTCTTGATTGTTTTATAATATTATCTACTTAGTGACTAAGGGGATTCGAGCCTCCTTAAAGGAAACCACCAATTAAGTCTTAGGCCCGAATTCAGAGTAAATACGTTGACGATTTAATGGTTAAGGTACTCGTATGCCTAAAAAGCGTAATTTTTAGTACAAAATAATACTTTTAAGGCGTACCTTACCTTTAAATCATCTAAGTATTGACTTTGAATTCGGGCCATAATTTCATAGCTTATGCGACGTATCGCCAATTTAAAATTGGCCCGAATTCAGATTCAATACTTAGATGATTTAAAGGTTAAAGTAAGCCTTAAAAGTGTTCTTTTGCACTGAAAATTACGTTTTTAAAGCGTAACATATTATCTCCATTTCTTTTTTTGATATTATTTTACAATATTAAGAGAAAAAAAAATCACAATATTAAATTAAATTGACCGATAAGGTGAGATATGGCTAAATTCATTTTGTCTCCATTAATACTTTATAGATGAACTTATAGAATACTTTTATATTATTACCAAGACCACATGTACCAAATATTGAAGTTTCAACAACCGAAGAGCGTGCGTGAGAAGATGTATGAAAGTGGATGTGGCAAAAGTGGTTGTCGGGACAGAAAAGTGATGTGTTCTACCCCCACTGCCCTATCCCAACGGAAAAATGGCGTGACGGTTAGTTAGTTACGGAGAAGAATATCAAAAATGTTAAAATATTTCAAAAAGTAAAAAAAAAAACAAGGCTTACATATTTTTTGAAAAAGGATACATGTTTTTACAAACAAGGATAGATATTTTCAGATTGTTTTTGTCAGTTTTTGCTATATACAGGATGTAAAAAAGCTATATCCTAAAATGAGGGAAGAATGTCCTAAAATCAATAATTAAAGAGATATTGCGTTTTTTTCTTCAATATTTCTTCAAATTTAGTACTATTAAATCTTTACTCAGTAAGAAATATATCTAAGTTTTATATTTCCGCAAAATTAGTTTCATCGAGAAGTAAAAATGAACATTTCAAAATATATTAAGCAAAATTTCGCGCGTATGAAAAAAAAATCCGCAATTTTCCGATTTATCTCGTTGATATTTCAGATACCGCAATGGGATCCGAAAAGCCGGTCAGAAAGGTCGAAAACATGGCAGAATTGCCCAGAAAACTCTACACAGAATATTTTAAACAGCCGTAAAATCCTGAGAATATTTTTAAGGATATTTCGTAGATCCGAAACACGGTCCCGCCGGCAGCTATCGAGTTAATTATATTACTTATTCTTTATTGTACGCAAGTAGACCATAATTTGTGTAACAAAAGTTAAGAAGACTTTAAAAGACGAAAGTATTTAGACACAAACTCAATCTTCGCGTGAATGAAGCGCAGATGGAGATGGTAATATTTAAAAATACATTTTTCGAAAATAATTTTCTTCCAAAAATTACAATTTTCAACCAATGGGGAAAATTTCAAAGCTTAAAGGCTCTCTCAACAAGTCTTCCCGTGACACGGGGATGAAGGTTGTTAAAACGTATATATCCTGGAATTCCACTCTCCTCTTCTGAAGGTTCGGGGAAAGGATAAAATATGTTATTTTAAATTAGGTATTCACCAAAAAGTGTGAAAGCCTCGATCCCTATTTGCCCACGGTAGCACTAAAAACAAAAGGAGTTACGATCAATACATCTTCATCACCTTAAAGTAGGTACTAACACATTATGGATGTTACGAAGTTCAGGAAATGAACGGCGTTTCGAATATAGTAGGTCCGTAACGAATTTTAAAATAAAACCTTTATCGAAGGCGAAATCAAAGACTACTAAAGCATCAATTGACGATGACACATCTCTAATTGAATATTACGAACTTGCTACTCGCGCGATTTAAGTAGATTATAAATGTAAGCACTGAGAAGTTGTTAAGAATATGTTCACTAGTATGTGAATATATACTAGTACAATGAAATAACTAATTATGTAATGTCATATGGTTGATCGCTCGCTGTAGTAAAAATGCTGGCGCCAACTCAATGAAAAGCGTAAAAAGATTATCATCAAAAGATCAAAAGTTTCCGGCCTGATAAGGTTCTAAAAATGTTGGTCGTACAAAATTACTTTGTAATATACAAATTAGTTTTCATCTGGCGGCACAACACGATATACGCACAATTCTTTATGTAAAAATGTCCTTCACTAACGTTACCACGACGCTAGATAGCGCTGTTTTCACTTTTGTTTTATTTTTTCCTGTATACTTATTTTTGTGTTGTTTGTTTAACCCAAAAGGGAGTGTTCTTTTTCTTATTCCCTCAAATGTCCCGGACTTTGCTCTCTACCCGTGTATCCTTTATATTTTATGTTTATACATCATCCTACAATTGTTTTATGCCTGCTGTATTTAAATATGTATGTGGTCTATGTTTTTATTTTTAAGAAATAAAGAAGTGAACTGTCGGGACAATGTGGCAAATTTTGGATGGCAGCCGTGCGGCCCAACGCTGGGTCACACGGTTGGTTGCCTTTAGCATAAAAAATGCCGATCTGGCGGCGAATGAGTAGGACCGATGTAGGAGCTTTTGCTTATAAAACGGTATAAAGCGGTGGGTGGGACCACCCTAGCAATTAAAAAATGCCGAACAAGGGTGGCGAAAGTGTAGGGCCGATATGGTAGCAATTGCTCATAGAACGGCCTTGGGTGTGTGGTGGCTCCCTCCTCTCTGTTTTCACAGCCCGAATTCGCGGCCAAAATACATATTCAGTATCACGGTGCATATTTCGTAAAGTGCGTAAGGTAAAACAATTTACCAAAAATATATATTTCATTTGATAATTATGAAAACATTCAAGAACACATTCATATTTGTGAAGTTGTAATTTTTCAGAACAAAGTTCAACTACCGTATCAAAAAAGTGGATTGCTCTATGGACAAAAATAAAAATTAATCAATTAATAAAAATAAGAACTACATATAAGGTCAATATATTCACGGAAACATAGAGGGTTGCTATGGCTTAGTGGTCAGAGCACCGGCCCCGGAAAGGAGGTGACCTGGGTTCGAATCCCAGTAGTAACCTTATATTTTCTCGTGAATTAGATTTTTCTGTAGGTCTTTCTAATTGATTAATTAATTTGGTTTACCAAAAATATTATCATTAAAGAAATAAAATTAAAAATTAGCAACATAAAAAATATATAAAAATCTTTATAGAAGATAATTGCGAAGATACATACATTGTTTTGATTTATATACCGCTAGGCCATAATACTAATTAAAATAAAAATGAAATTTTAACACGTAAAAGTATGTAATTTTTGATGGGTTATAGTAGTAGGTATGGTATATGCATAAATAAATAAATCGTATTTTTACTAGCCATGTGGCAAATATTACCATAGAATTATTATAAATATATATGTGATTCATAACAGGGTTAGACTTTCACAAAATACAATATGCTTCAATCATGTAATCCACATACAAAGGTTCGAGAAAACAAATGTCTGCATGTTTCATGTTACAATATGAACAAACGGTAAAAAAAAAGGCGAAAAATAATACTATCGGAAAACGATCGCAGTGTAATCCGTCGACTGACACTGCCCGCGACCAAAGCTGCAACGGACGGACCAAACAATCAGTGCAGAAGGTTTTATCACCGATGGAAATGGGACCCGTGGTACGGAATATTCTGACCCGGATTCAGTAGCAATTAATACGAACCAAAGCAAACAATCACATTGTGTCGCTGCATAAAATAAACCATACGAACGAGTCGATTGATTTTCAATTAAATCGACGGATACAATGCAATATCAAGCAAAGGAAAATAATCTTTAATTTGAATGAACAGTGAATCCAATTCCCGGTACTGTCTGCAGTATTTATGAATCCCGGGACCTACGTATACAGGGTTATTTTTAAAACATTAATAACCTCGCAGGACTATATTCCTACCTTGATTATGATTCGAAAATGTTCAAGCTATTATGATCTAATATCAATAGTTAAGGAGATATGCGACATCAAAGTTTGCATTTTTTTTCAATATTTCTGATTTATTTTTTGAAAAATGTTGAACTATCATTACAGTAACTTACTTCGAATAAAAAAAATCATTACCTTTAATACAAGTCAAATAAAATAAAAAAAAACTTCAAATTCCAATTGGAAAACATTCCAATTGGAATTTTTTCAGGGTTTTTATAATTTTTTTAACTTGTATTGAAACGTATGATTTTTTCGTAATCGATATAAGTAACTGTAATGATAGTCCAACGTTTTAGAAAAAATAAGTCAGAAATATTGATAAAAAATGCAAACTTTGATGTCGTATGTCTCCATAACTATTGATATTGGGTCATAATAGCTTGAACATTTTCGACTCATAATCAAGGCAGGAATATAGTACTGCGAGGTTATTAATGTTTTATGAACAACCCTGTATTCCCAAAACTTTTACGATTCGACTAATTTCGGGATACCAAATTTAGATCAATACCAAACGAGAAAACACTGGATGTTCTGTGTTTTTAAAATGTTTTTTTTTCGAAGTTTCTAAAAGTATTTATTACCTTCCAAGAATATAGTCAGAAAATTTTAAGACAACACAACAAATATTAACGGAGTTCCAAGAAGTTTATAATTAAACATTTTATCGCAGTGCAAACAACACTTTATTTTGTTTTTTTTTAAATATTTTTTCCAGATCGCTGACCAAAATATCTCTAAAATCATGAGATCGATATTTTTCTAATTTAACGGGTATTTTCTACTATTACTTGACAAAAAAGTATTCTTAAGAAGAAGATTTTTTTTCTATTCAGCAAAAACGAGTAATTTTTTCACAAATCGATAATTTTCGAAATTTATCGTCCAGGTGTTCATGTATATGATTTGCAATAGTTACTTTGTTTGTTTCAATGGACCCGAATCCGAAAAGGAGTGATCACCGCAAAACCCATTTCTTCAAAGGCAGTCTGGGACAGTAGCTGTATATCACTCATTTAATAGATTTTATTTTATAAAAAAATATGCACACTTTCTTGAAACATACATCTTTAAATATACTAAATATGATTACTAAATAATTTATGGTATTGACACAAATATTTTTAGATCATATTTTTTAATCAGTGAGTAGGTATGAATGTATTGTGATTTTCGGGAAACGAACCCAGATCTTCCGGTATGAGAAGCCAGACCACAAAGACTGCCGACATGATTAATATTTGTAATTTTTTTTAACACATGTAACATTATTGAGCAATTCGTGATTCCGGGATCATCAAAATCGTATACAGAAATCCCGGCATTTCAATTTTGGCTCAACAACAGAATTCACTGAATGGGAAAATGAGAGTACCTACTCTTATCCTTGTTGAAATAGGTGTCCCAAAACACCAAATAGTGTATGTCCGCTATACCTAATGAAAGCGGAGAAACTGCCTTCGAAACCATCCCAATTACACTAAAACGCGAATTAAGGATTTACAGAGAATATGACCCCACCCATTTAATATTAATACAGGTTTAATATTAATATTCATTTACATAATATTTTTAAGATCAACCGATTAATAATCTAGAAATACTTGAAATTAGGAATAGTGTTAATATTAATTAAAATATAAAAAATAACTAGACAAAATTTATGCACAGCCCACTATTCAATATATTTCTATTTAAGAATCCATCCCATTCCGATAACATTCCCTAATTAACACTTCCGACCCCCCCCCCCATCCCATCGCATCATTCCTAGTAATATACTTGCATGGTTTATCTATATTTCAATATCAGTACACAAACAATCCTGAAGAAGAAAACATTATTCTCGAAACATGTAGATTCTATATCTAATAAAGTGGTGAAAACAAAGTGATTTTTTTTTTTCATTCAGAATATTTTGAGTTTGTCCAAATTTTTCAGAACACAGTACTGGATTTTGTTACATGGACATCATTAATCAAGATATATTATAGATGTCTTACAGAGACGAAATTATATTTTTTATGGGAATGTAGGTATGGAAGTCTTTTTGGGTATTTATAGGGCTTATGACCTACCGTACAGCTGGCCAGGCATATTCTAGTGTAATGTTAATGTCGCGCTAATGATCATTACAACACACATATGAAACAGGTTGTAAAATTTAAAATATATACTTCCAAAAAATTGATAGACGTAGTATTCTATCATGGGTGGAAATGGTGAACGTTACATTATGCCAAGTAATCAGTTAAGCCGTACTATAGGTCGTAAGTCCTATGAACATCCAAAAATACTTCTATACCAACTTTCCCATAAAAAACATAATTTCGTCTGTGTGAGACATTTATAATATACCTTAATTAAAGTGATGTGTGTTTTATTTTAATAATAATGTCACAATAAAGTTCAAACCCTCATACAGAAGAAAAAATATTCTTCAAACAATTAAAATTAAGTGTTATGTTAAATCACAAAGCCCAAAACTAAAAAATTAAAGTAAAGACAAAATAATTTAAGATATTTGATACTGTCCTTTAAATACTTTTAATCAAAAAAGTATTTTTGGTACGCTGGTGTCAAACAATGAAGGAATGATTGACGCTAAAAATGAGACATTTAAATGGCTTTTATGATAAAATAAGAATAGTTTTAAATAAGCGCTCAGTTGCGTTTTTCGTACATTTATGGCAGAAAATAAAATGTAGAAAAATTACGTAACAAACGAAGTATGCCCACTTAGGCGTTTACAGCGTCGACATATTTAATTTTTATTTATATAATTTTGTGCTTTCAATAGTAAGCCTCGCTTAGAGTGATAGTCCCGGCAGCTCTACTAGATTGGATAATAACACTGACGCACTACAAATAGTTGCGCCGCCATCATGGCCCGTGAAGCGTGCCGACCATCAGTCTGGTGCAATACACTTCCGAGTATTCAATCAAAAGTGGCCACGTGCTTTACAATTCGTATTGAGTGGGGCAATCAAACGGACCAATGGATAAGTAATGGCATTTATGCTCGCATGCAAACGGTCTCTAACCGCTTTGATACGTACATTAATAGATTTTTTTTAAAATTTATGAAGTATTGTAGACAAAGAATGATGGATGGAAATATCAATAATAAGTTCATGTAGTTCATTGAGTTTGAGGGAATGAATGAATGAGGAAAGAATGGTAAAAAAAAGATATATAACGGCGCGCGGCGCCAGAAAATAATGTAACTTGGTTTCTATGAGACACCTTATAATATATCTTGATTAATGATGTCCCCCTGGGATAAAATCCAGTACTGTGTTCTTGATAAAATTGGACAAACTCAAAATATTCTGAATATAAAAAACTGGTGTAAAAAGGAATTAAAAATTGAAATAGTTTTCATGCCTATTCTAGTGTTATGTTAATGATTCGGTGGAATCTCATATACACATATAAAGAATATGACTTTAAATTCCAATCAAAAACATAGATAACTCATTAGTGACATCTGACTATTTGATTAGGGGAATGAAAAAGCTTTGGACGCCGCAGGCGCTGGTGAAAATTACAACACGCATGTGAAACGGGTTGCAAAATTTAAATATATATATACAACTACCTAAAATTTGACAGGTGTAGTATTCTATCATCGATGGAAGTGGTGGACGTTACGTTTTGTAAAGTGATCATTTAAGCCAGTCGTACGATAGATCGTAAGCCCTATGAATACCCAAAAAAGACTTCCATGCCTTCTTTGCCATAAAAAATAGAAATTCGTCTCTAGAAGACATCTTTAATATCTTTATTAAATATTTTAAACTTATTTGTTTCACTTATAAAAGACTTAGATTAAAAGATCATTAGCGGTACACAACCTGTAAGGTTTATATTTTTATTTTCAGCAATATTTGACCATCATCCTATTAGTTGTTGATTGACGAATACTTAAAACATTTATTGATATATTACGATATGAAGGGGCGTGCAGTGAGAACATTGAAGCACAACTTTTCCTGAGCATATATTTTGAAAAAAATCGAAATAAAAGATATAATAAAAATAGTTCACAATATTATGAGTTATAAATATTTAATTTTGATACTTTTTCCCTAATATATGTGTACGTAGAAGTAATGTTCTCACTGCACGCGCCTGAAGATAGATACGCTTATTGTTACGATTATTTAAACAAAACAGTTGTTAGCAACAATATTTGAAACAGAGCATCAAAATTCCCGACCTTTAATTTCTGAAAAAAAATTATCTCAGTTTGGCTCACTATAATCATGATTTTTTTAGTACGGTAGTTACGTTTGTACATTTTAATAAAATATACATACCAGAATAAGATACCGATGAAGTATTTTAATTAAATGGTCAATATATTAAATAAATGGTCAATATAATAAATTAATGATCAGAATATACTGAACTTTCCTTTGTGTAATATGGCGACTATTATGTATTGAATATTGAACTAATTATGTAAAATAATTGAAATACTGACCATTTTATTAATAAAATAATGACCAATTAAATACAAGCTTTACTAAAATATTTAATATATTTACTGTGTGATCTCTATTTGAGTTTTTTTAAATTTTTTTTTTCACTACTAGTTTCGAGAAAATCATAATTTCTCATTGACAGGTGAAGTAATAAACTGACTACTTTTTAAAGAATTGTAACAATGATTTTGTTCATATTTAAATAATTAAGTTAAAAATAAATATCGTACTGAAAAAATGAGCCGAAGTTACCGGTGAAAGGGTGGTTGTGGTTGTAACGGGAATATTAATAAAAGAGGAGAAGAGTTAATGAAGGTAATATTATAAAGTAAATTTAATCCCGAGTTCAAAATTTTTTTAATTTCCAAACTTTAAAAATTATTCATTTTATTATCCTTACTCGCGACTGAACGGAGAGGTTTAATAGAACATTAATGAAATTAATGATTACTCTCAATGATGTGGTTCGAAATTCAGAAAAATTATTACTAGTTAGACATCGATGATGTTCTCTAGGAGGTCTAATGATGATATTTCTAGAAGTTTGATCGATATATTTGCTATTGCAATCACCGCATAAATAAAATAGTGATGGCCAAAATCCTTCAATAATTTAAATACAAACCTTTAATGAAACAATTTTTTTGACATGAAACGTATAAAAAAATCACTCGAGGAATCCTCTCAATTTCACGGGTCATTGTCGCTATTGCTACTCGGGAATTCGAATATTCGAGCACCGATGTCAACTTGTCTCCGACATTTCTAAAACAACTCATCCATCTTACAACTTCCGCTCCCATCACCGTGTGTTGCCAAAACATAAAAAATACATGAAACAAAAAATGCGGTAGCTAGATACAAAATAAAATATATTTGCAGAAATAAATTTGGGAATGACAAAATAAATACGCAGGATAAACATTAATTTGTTGAAACAACGGGCTATAAATATGTCGAGGCAATAAAGTCGAGAAGCACAATAGATAAGCAAGGCATGTATCAAGGCAAGTCGACTGTTGTGAAAGGCACGCAGATAATGGAATAGATATTAAAGAGGTCAACGGAATTAAAATGCACAATAAGTTAAATAGTTCCACATCAAGCATTAAAAAAAATTGTCACGAGATGATAGAATCAGAAAGAATGATGATTTTACACCACTCTACACTTTTCACACAAAAATTGGAAGATACTAGAAGATTCTAGGATGATCCACACGAATCCGGAATCGACTGGGTCATTCTCATAAACTCTGGAAAAATGGAGAATGCGATATTACCTATAAAAAGGGATAGACCGGCTACTGCGCATTGAGAGGTGTCAAGAGTTGATATGACGTCATAAAAATCCACAGACGAGTGAAATCGTGCGGCGTGTGTTGCTAGTGCGTGAGATTGCTGCGATAGTAATCAAGAAAGTATCTACCGACAAGCGAGAATTTTCGTATTGCGAACCTGAGCGATTTAAGTAACGTGCATCAGTAAATGAGAGACAGGTTGTATTCTAATTGATTAATTAATTTGGTTTTAAATTTCACAGAACTTTGTTCTGAAAAAATTGCAACTTCACAATAAGAATGTGTTCTTGAATAGAATATATATATATGCTTTATCAAATGTGTCCAAAAATGAATTTAACGGTTAATTCTGGCGTCCTCTAGCGGCAGTTACACAAAGTAATTTGTGCCTACCGTACCAGAAAAAGTGGATTGCTCTAAAAATGGATAATATATATTAATCAATTAATAAATGAGACTTACAGATAAGGCCGATATAGTCACGGAAATGCTATAGCGTAATTGGATAACGCGCCTGCCCCGGATAGGGGGAGATCATTGGTTCGAATCCCGGTAGCAGTCAAATATTTTTTCGTGGATTTGATTTTTCTGTATGCCTTTTTAATTCATTAATTAATTTGGTTTTAAAAAAGACAAGTTATTCAGGCGTGATAAAAGTACAGAGGAGATAATTAGTGCGAATTACGAAATTGGATAATTAGTGTGTGAAATATGTTAGAAACATTCAGAGAGAATTTAAGAACAGTGCTCCGTTTAAAATCGCGTCCAGTGATTGCGTATTACATAGTTTTTAGTGTTTCTTTTGCCTCCCACAGCCATGGTCTCGTGACAATATGTTGTTTTTTTAATACGATTTTATTTTTTAAGAGGTTTCAAAAATTTATTTAATTTCAAATTTATTTCATTTGTCTTAATTATATTGATTATTTTTAATATCGACCCCTTTCAATACCCTTATAACTTCCGGTTTCGTGGTATTGAAATCGTTCAACGATAAAAATAATCAATATACATACTTTATTTCTAAAGTATATTAGTTTATACAAATTAATAATTATGTTCGACGGCGAAAATTACGCTATAAAATATACAAATCAAAATTGTACACCAAAGCCAATTTTACTTGGTCGTACGAAAAACAATAAAACTAAGATAGGACTAAAAAAACACAAAAGAACGAAGCTGGGATTTGATCTGCAAACTTTTTAAAGTTCATGGGCTTCACATATGCGATGCTGTATTCGGTCACGAGAGTCGAAAGGAAACGTCTAAAGCACTTTACACCGTGGACCACGAGAAGGTACACTGTCTCCTTTTACTGTGTGGGAGAATTTACCGAATATTTTGGGGCGACTTTGGGTCTGCGCGAAATGGAAGTCGTGTCAAAAAGCCAATAAAAATTCAAATGAATCCGGCTATGGAAAAACTTCCGCAGTCAGAGGATTACCGTGGACACAGCTCGGAAGCGCTTTTGTCGAAGAACAAGTTTCAAGATCTTTAAAGAAGGAAAAGAATTGAAGAGGCGTATGTTAGCCGCTTGAAAGAATTTGCATCAAATTGATAGTCGTTTAAAAATAAAAATAATGTTTTATATGCAGTGTACATATATAATATATTTATTTAATATTTACGCGGAACATTCACTGCAAATGCCAAACTTTGGCGTTTTTTCTCGAAAATTTGGGTTTTTATTTTTCATTTATAATATCAGAATGTATATGCTAGAATACAATATTTTTAGGATAACATAGGTAGAACCTTTGTTCTTATAAGTAATTAACTAAATATTATTTACAATAATTAAGAAAATATATGCATTAATCGACAGGCCGCGGTAAAAAAATTCGATTTTAATGTCTTAGAAGTCGTCAATAGTTACTGAATATTTATATGTACGCAGATTTTTTTCTTACAGGTATAAAGCTAGCATTGTAATGATAAAACTGTACTAAAACAATTAAGAAATGTTCAAATGACGCAGTTTAAAAATCAATCTTATTTTAAAACTGCGCCATTTGTTGACACATTTCATTTCATGGATTTTGTATTTTTAAATAGTAATTAACATGTTTTTAATTTTAAAAAAACTTACTTTGAAATAGTGGTTGGTTGAAGACTCAAAGTGCAAGAGTAATTACAATATATTGTTTTGAATCATCTCTTTGTATGAATAAAAAGCGTTTTAAAATCATCAAAAACCGTAAAAAATTCTTGCAAATTTAAAAATACATAACGTTTTTAATATTGAAAAAAAACGTCGAAATATGCTATGAATGTTTATCCTTAATATAATTAATCTAAATATATAATTGATACTATCTTCTCTGCCTGCCCCCGAGGAAAAACGGCGTGATGGTAAGTAAGTAATTATTATATTAAGTATTATTATATTATTATAAGTAAGTAAATAATTATTTTATGTCTTTATACGAATAGACTGAAGAATAATGCATGAATTACAAGAGAACGTAATGCTGACTGTAACATAGTCGTAGGATTGGAAAGCTAATTTGGTCGTATAGAAGGAATTATTAAAGAAAGGAAGGAAGGAATCGGAGGAATGAAGGAAGAGGAGAGGATGGTAAATAAAATAATGAGGTGAGTGTTGAATGCGGTAGGAACTGAGTGGGTAAGCTAATGATCTGGCATGACCGGATACATCAAATATTATGGGATGGCCAAGTAAAAAGCTTCAATAATCGAAGAGAGTGAGAAGATGTATGAAAGTGGACAAGGCAAAAGTGTTGTGCCAGTATTATCTTCAATACCTATCTCTGCGAGGAAACCGCGTGATGGTTAGATAGTTAATATTAGGTCCTTACATATGAAATTGGCGTTTTGCCGTACTGGCAAATTTGATCTCAAATATCTTCTCTTTGGTTAGGAATTCCAAATCCAAATTTATACAGCTATTTACTCATGTATTTGTGTTTTGAAAATAATAATTCATTTGTTTTTTCCTCAATTGTTTTTTTCTTTGCGTCACTCAGTTTACAAAATGAAAAACTTGAAATATCGCGTTATTTACGAGTACGAGTTCCACCGTGGCACCAGTGCTGCAGAAACGGCTCGAAGGATTAATGATGTGTATGGCGACGGTGCCGCAAAAGAAAACACAGTGCGTTTTTGGTTCCAACATTTTCGTTCTGGAAATTTCGACCTGCAGAACAAACCCCGTGGACGGCCGGAGACCAAAGTTGATAATGAAGAATTGAAGGCTATTGTGGAAGCGGATCCATCGCAAACCACATCCGAGTTAGCTGCAGGCTGCGATGTTAGTGATAAAACTGTTTTAATCCACTTGAAGTAAATTGGTAAGGTGAAAAAGCTTGAAAGGTGGGTACCTCACGAATTGAGTGAAGCAAATCAACAAACGCGCGTTGACTGCTGCGTTGCATTACTCAACCGGCACAATAATGAAGGGATTTTAAATCGAATCATTACCTGTGATGAAAAGTGGATCCTGTACGATAATCGGCAGCGCTCATCGTAATGGCTGAACCCTGCCGAACCAGCCAAACCATGCCCCAAGCGAAAATTGACTCAAAAAAAGTTACTTGTGAGCATTTGGTGGACTAGTGCTGGTGTCGTTCACTACAGCTATCTTAAATCTGGCCAGACGATTACGGCAGATGTCTATTGTCAGCAAATGCAAACCATGATGGAAAAGCTAGCTGCTAAACAACCGAGGCAGGTTAATTGCTCTAGGCCACTGCTGCTTCATGATAACGCTAGACCACACACTGCACAACAGACGGCTACCAAATTAGACGAGCTTCAATTGGAATGTCTAAGACATCCACCGTACTCTCCGGACCTTGCCCCAACAGATTATATTTTTTTTCGAATTTTGGATAACTTCTTGCAAAGGAAAAAATTCAACTCCGATGGGGCAGTCCAAACCGCCTTCAAAGATTTTATTGATTCCCGTCCGAATGGTTTTTTTAGTAAAGGGATCGATGAACTACCTATGAGATGGCAAAAGTGCATAGATAGCAATGGTACATACTTTGATTAAATAAATATATTATAATAAAAAAAAATCGGCTTTATGTTCCTCCCATACTAAACCTCAATTTCATATGTAAGGACCTAATATTAAGTATCACGCTTCGCATACAACTATGATGCTAACAGTATTTATTATGTTACAAAAATAAATAGTTGAGTAGCTTGTTGGTGTAATGGTCATGACGCTCGCCTAGTGATCTGGTGATCGGTCGTTCGAGCTCGATTCAAAGACACCAGCAAATTAGTCCTATTTCATAGCACTAAATTTAGTTCGAAAATAGTAAGAATATTGTTATGATACGTATTCCGTGTTTGCATCTCTACTTGTTAAAAAAATTTAAAATAAGCAATTACTCTACAAGCACGAAAAAACTTCGCTTTCATTTAAAGAGGTAAATTCTATTATATTTCTGAAATATGTAGAAGAAGGAATAAAACGTTAATAAAGTAAAAAAAAGTGTTATGGTGAGATATTTACTTGAAATTATCTTATGTTTGCTGTCACAAAAAATGCCATAGTGACAGGAGAACCTTGCAGCATCACCGTTATCTCATTTACCTGAAACAAAAAATATTAATTAGCGTATAAAATAAATAAGATTTATTTTTGAGATATGTGATTATTATTTATAACCGAATAATTCTTGGAATAAAATCAAAGAAAGCCAACCCAGGCAATGGAGTCGCAATAGCATTATTATTTCAGTTCGTTTAACCGGCATTACGTGCCAAAGAAATAATGAGAAACCTCCAGGGAGGCTCACATTAAATGAGGTCTGCAAATACAGACGGGTTTAAGTATTAAGAACTAAGATGGAAGTAATGCACCAATTCTTATGAACTGGAACCGCAAAAACTCCTGATTAATCTCAGAAAGTAATTTGTGAAGAGTTAATAAAATAAAGTTGTATTGGTTGGCAATTTTGTCACGTGACACATCTTCGGGGGTTGATTGGTTGAAGTAGATGAGTCTTTGCTTTTAATAGTGGTTTGTTTTGAGCTTGATTTTGAGCCATTTTTCCTATAAAATCTCGAATTCAGTACATTCTAAATTAGTAATCTTGAGTGACTGACTACTGCATTAAAAACATTTACATATATATATATATTTTTTAAATTGCTACCTTTGTTTTATACCCCTCATTTATTTTATCTTATTAGATACTAGATAGATAGCTCGTGCAATTTAAATACTTTTTATATTTTTTGAATAATTTTTTAACAGAGAGATGGCGGACATTTCTTTAGCGAAGCGATCACTTTTAAATAATCCATCAAAAAGAGTAATTATGGAAAGATCAAATTCAATATCAACTTGCTTAGCGGAAGTACAGGTATACAGTTCTTTAATCGACACATAATATAAATGCTTCAAAAATGATGCACGTAGTACGCATATTGCCAGTATTTATGGACAGCGACTAATGATTCCGGCAACGTCGTAATATGCGTACTACGTGCAACAAAAATGTAATTGATAATAAATATGAAATTTAAAGTAAGGCTGGGCTGTCAAAAATCTTTGAACTAAATTACAATACAGCATGTCTCGAAGTCATTAAAACGAAGTCAATATTTAGTCAATTAGTCAATCAAAACACTTGAAAAGTTTGAATCAACAGCAAATGAACTCGAGGGCCATTAGCTTAGAAAAGGGTTAATCAATTCGATATCAAGTTTCTCGTCATTGAAAACAGAGATAATGGATTTAATAAAAAGGCCCGATTACAAGGAAGATTAGACGACGAAGGTTATATTGGGGTTAATCCTTCTATTACAAAATAAACACGACACATAGGGTAAAGGATACAGTTGTCAACACTTTAAGAGATGGCATAAAGCTAAGATACTATAATGACATTTGCAATAAAATACCGTTTTCGTTTTCATTTACTTCCACTGGGATTCAAGAATGAACATAAATTAGGTGTCGCCGAATAATACAATGCTTAAATATAACTAAACTGTATATATCCTTAAGTACTAAGAACAAACTGAAATGGAAGTGACCGAATTTAAAAAAATAAAAAATCGAGATGAAAATGTGAATAACTCGGTGGTCTAATGTAAAAAGGCTCGAACCCCTGCCCACTTTCAAGATCGCGAGGAGAGCGACATAATCACTATACCAACAAGCTAATCGAATGTTCACTTCTACGCTAGTGTGCGATATGTAATAATTACATCTTCGGGCTTTTCTGCGACGTCTCTTAAAGGTATAATCAAAATTGTGAGAACAGAGCGGCAAATAGTTGTATACCAACGACCTAATAATAATCTTAACTCTAAAAATTCTACAATGTTAGTTTTACATAGCGCAGGGCAAAACTAAACTTCGGAATGAAGGATTTAACATCTACATATTCACTAATTTGAAGGATTCAAAATGAACCCTTCGTTTGTAGTAGGTACCGAATTGTTATGCACTTGGTCTACTTCAATGAACTAGACGAAGTTAGCTGCACGTTTGATGTTCATGTAGTACTTCAAAATTGAGCATTTAGCTAAAACTTATGTTCATTTTCATGTTGGATTGAAGTTGATGTTCGATTAAAAACATGTGAAGTGTGTAGTGAAGAATACATAATGTAGTATTACATTGTAGTACTTACTACAGGATGTACCCAACATTAGTATTATAATAGGATTAAAACGGATTACTCTTAAACGGATAAAAAAACACATCAGGATTGCGAACTAGCACCGCATTATCCATTATATAATTTTTGTTTCGCGTTCCAGCGAATGACCACATACCGCATATTTCATACGAGAATATTTCAGATGTTATATTTGTTTACATTAAAATTAAAGAGTGCCGAAAAACTGCCGAGTGCCCACGAATTGTATACGTTACCCTAGTTACACGTTGTGTTAGTGATAATGTGGCAATGTCGGAACGGATAACGACTGATGGTGGCGGAACAGGAAACCGGGACACCTCGGCGGGCAAGTAAAGAGCGGTGAGTACAGAGGCGCGGAACAACGCGGGCCGGGAAACGCCAGCCGCTGATAAAGCGACGCCAGGCGTCATTTTCCGGCGCTAATCACGCACCCCTCGCTGACAGCCCGAGAGCGCCGTACAAAGCAGGTCGTATAATAGTTCGCCCAGCGGAAATAGTCACACGTCAAATGAAAGACAGTGGTTGCTTTTAGCCAGCGGAGCGATACGAGTTTTGAAAGCACGCTCATCTAACTAGGGACTAATTCAAACAGCCTAAAATGTCGGCGACGAATAACAATAACCGTTGTCAGTTTTATTATTAACACACGGTCAATATTTTCTGGTTTGAGTTTTCTGGGATATTTTGCCGTGTTTTTACAAACTTTTTGGCTGATGTTTTAGATCGCGTTGCAAGGTCCATCATCAGTTGTTACGGGTGATGATGATGTTGTGGTTAAGTATTGGCTTGCAATATTTAAGTTAAGTATTGGCTTTCAAAAGCAGGGTGAATATGAGTGATAAAGATAACATGATTCAACAATATACTTTTAGTTATAAATATAGATAACAACTAAACCACAAAAATCTTATTTTTAAAACTATCTAATAATTGTTAATGATAATTATTGGATAGTTTTTATAAAATTTATAAAAATTTAAAAAAAATCGCATAAAAATATAATTAAAAATATTATTGAACATTTTCAAACCACTATGCTTAATTAAAACGCAAATTTGACTGGGGTTACTTGTTACCCCACTTCGGCCCCTGATCCTATTTTCAATCTTCCTGTACTCAAAGGTTAAAAATTTGCTTTTTACCACCAATTAATTACAATAAAAGACAATATCACCTCGCAAGTGGAGTGCGCGAGTGATCCGAGGACAAATTTTACCTAAAGAATATAACTAACGAAATTACTAACCATCACGCCTTTCCCACAGGGGTAGGCAGAGGGGATAGAACGCCATATTCTACTATCTTGGCACACCACTTTTGCTTCGGTTACATTCAGACATATTCTCATGCAAGCTCTACGGATATTGCGGCTTTTAACAGGATCATCCTCCAATACTTGTAGTATCTGATCATGCCAGGTCTTTCACGGACGTCCTCTACTCCTGTTGCCTTCAACACCCGCCCCAAATATTTTCTTAACCATTCCATTCCTCGCTCATACGTTCTACATCACCAAATCATCTCAGTACTCCTTTCTTTATTCTGTCTACCACACTACAGCCAGGTAACTACCTAATTTGTTCATTTATCACTCTATCGAGCAACGATTTTCAAACATTTCAAGTATGTAGATTTAGGAAGTTTTTCGATAGAAGAGGGAAGGCTGGGAAAAATATTGAAAGGAGGATGACTGAATGGAATAAGGTGAACAGTGCTTGGTTGAAATAATTTATAATAGAGAAATGTCAACTGAGGCAAGACTAGCGGTATACAATGGAATTCTGGTACCATCACTTACGTATGGATATGAAGCCGGGAGTTGGCAGAAGAAGAACGACAGTATACTGAATTCAGTGGAAATGAGATCACTTAGGCGTATGTGTCACAAATTCATTTACGATAAAGTAAAGAATGAACAAATTAGGAAATAATGTACGATTGATTTACGCAAAGAGAATAGAATTAAGTAAGGGTCGTTCAGGTGGTTTTGGCATATTGGGTGAATGGGTGGGAAATGAATTGTAAGAATTGATGTAAGTATTGACGGTGCCAGAATGAAACGGCGGCCGCGGAAGACTTGGCGTGACCAGTTTAACCAGATACCGGAAGATGGTCCTGATAAGAGCCTCAAAAATCGTCGAGCTTGCAGATGTATAAATGTAGATGAGGCGAGAGTTGTGCGACAGAATATAAGAGTGTAGCGCTCCGTGGCGGGATGGTAAGTTATCTTATGTGACGTCAGATAAAACATTGGTATTTTGGACTAGTACTAGGTTTCATTGTACTGAATCACGGCAGACAAAACGACGGCAACGGTGACGTTTAAAGGGATTCGCCAACCAATAATCCAAAAATATCCATCAAACTGTACAAAAAAGACGCATTGAAAAATATTTAAAAAAAATATACCTGCCCGTGCCTCGCGGCGCGGAGTTCCCCAGATTTAATTTATCGGCCTAGAATGAAATATACATTGGCGTGGTATCAGGGTGAGTGCAAGCACAGGGGAATAAATCCGCATTTCAATACACCCCGCAAACAAAGGGAGAAAAGGCAGCGAGTATTAATCATCGCGGCTATACTTCACGTTGGTATTTACCAAACGGAAATTGTTGTTCCTTGTCCCTTCATTTGGAAATTTCGAGAATTCGGTCAGCTGCGGTGAAGGCACTTAACTGTGTGACGTCACGCGATATCGGATAAAACAGGAATGCCAACGGTGACCCATATTATACACATCTGCGCAATCGATGGCAATTTAAAGGATTGACCACTTTAATTATAATTAAAGCGGCCAATGAGTATCGACTAAAACAATCCTATGATCTAAAGACAATCCGCGGCACTTTGAAAATGTTTATAGAGGTTTTATTGTAGAACATTAAAATGAATTCAAAATCCTGGTAGGTGCCATGGTATTTATTGGAAAGATTATTTTAGTGTTTTAGAGGTTTGTTTTTTGAATTGGCAACACTTTTTCCAGCGACAGCCAGTTTGACAGCTGAACGCTGAGTGTACGTAGTTTGGTTTGCCATTACAGCATGTCTTACGTCAGAACAACACTAGCAAATTGTGCAAATTTATTTCGAAAATAATGGTATAATAATCATATTTAAACACGAATAGAATAAAATTATCTTTCCAATACCACGTGGTTCTATAGCTCTGAAAAAAAACCCCTATATTATAACAAACAATATAATACAGATTACTGAAATGGTTTTATTATGTAGGATGTGTAAGCCAAGAGAGGATGGTAATGAAAATATGTGAGACAAGTGTTCAAAACAAAAGGCGTCTGCGAAAGACCTGGCATTACCTGCAAAGATACTTGTTTTGGAATACAGGATTGCATTTATAATTGATAATGTATTGTATGTATTTTTACCAAGTATTCTGATAGTGCCTAATTAAAAAAAATATATACATGAATGAATTCTCTTGTCTATTATTATACTCAAGTGCAACATCATTTTATTATTTTCAATTCTGATTTTTTGATTACTGATTAAGCGTGAGCGGGAACGAGGTTCAAGCCTTTCCTCCATATTTTCTCAACCACTTGCTTACTTGCTTGCCATCCTTATACAACACTTACACCCATGCAACGCAACATTATTCGGAACACTGAAGGAGCCGGGTGGTAAAGGCGGACTCCTCCATACACAATCAACCTTCTGTAAGGTGGTGACAACACATCACAAATTCTCTATAAATTTGTTAAGGTTGAGTGGTGAGCTTTCGTGGCGCCGAAGCGTAGAAATTTACAAGTAGGACATGATTTTGGAAAATGGCGAAATGGGCAATTTCAAGAGCGCGTGAGACGCCAATTGATTGTTCTCGCTCTTCGGATAAATGGGAAACATAAGTTACAGAAGGAAATTAATATACTCGAGAAAAACGTGCGGATTGAAAGTAAGGGTGGGAGGGAGGGTCCTTAGAGAGAATTATAAATATTTACAATATATATTTTTTTAATTTAAGTAATAATTATTAGACACTAAATAACTTTTTTACTGAATCTTAATAATAAAAAAGAAACACTTTTCATGACTGCAAAAACGTTGACAATTTATGGTGAATTGCAGTAATAATATACTTTTCAATTGTTTACGAAAATAAAAAATGATATTAAATATAAACTTATTTTTAATAATGGCACATTTTATTATGACGTTAACATTTTAAAAGATTGTTCTATGATATTTAAAAAAAAATCATCAATTAGAAAGGTGTACCGAAGAAATCTTTCTATCGAAAATATATGCTTTTATGATAAATTGATTTTTTGTAACAAATTAGTGCTGTAAAAAAAGTATATTCTTGTTAATTATATTAATAATGTCACCACAAAATAATTTTGCATTTAATATTATTAATATTTAAAGCATTAACTTTGTGGTTAGACATAATAGCAGAATAATAGTAAACTTAGTAAAAACCACTACCAGATTTACGGTCTACCGGTTTACCGAGACGTACTCGTCTCTTCGTCAGGACAAGATTAACACGCATGTGGACAATAATGGTGATAGTTTTATAATACTATGGTTGGGGTGTATAGCGTTGTGAATGTAGTAGTGTAGTGTTGGTCCTGACGAAGAGACGGGTACGTCTCGAAACCGGTAGACCAAGGTAAATCTGGTAGTGGTTTTTACTAAACTTATTCTGTTAATTTTGCATTTATTGAAGATGTTAGCGTATTGTAGCCCGGCATAGAGGGGTAGAATGCCGCACGTCCCATCTTGGCATTTTACTCCTTTCACGTCAATAGACATCGAACGCTTTGTTTTTTTTAAAATCACAACAACGTATCTGTGTATAGTTTTCTGGGATATTCTGCCGAGTATATGTGACCTCTCTGTCCGATTTTTCGGATCCCATTGCAGGGTCCATCATCAGGGCTGATGATGGACCCTGCAATGGGATCCGAAACGTCGGCCAGAGAGGTCACATATGCACGGCAGAATATCCCAGAAAACTATACACAGAAGATTCTCAACGGCCATGAAAACCTAAGAACAATTTTCACAACAATGTCGTCCTTCAGACATCATTTTATTTGGTCATTTCCAAAATGTATTACAAAATATTCATGAACACGATTCGTTATCCTTTACCAAGCAACTAAAAAACTTCATTACATCCTTTCGTATTACGCTCCTCTCTACTTTGCATTCTTCCCTTATATCTTTACTACTATCAGCTTTTAAGGAATGTAATGGCGTGAGAAATGTCTACTCTAGAATGAATGATGTCCTTGAAGAGTACATTACTTTTTCAAAGCACCTCTCCCTATCTTTTACGACTTCCTAATGCTAAATGTTTAACGTGGAATCGTCTCGTCTACCTGACGACAACGAACGAAAAAGGAGGTGGTAAAAAGCGCTAAGATGAAGAAAGCGATTAGGCCTGGGAACTAACAGGATCCACCTTTTAATAGGCTCTTTACCGTGAAAACAAATTAACTAGTGAATCCTAAAAATGTACGGGACAGATTTTATAAAATTACAATTAAAAAAACCTTCGACCACATATTACACCATCAACGTTTTTGGATTCATATTCAACGTGAATTTTTTTTTATTAATCCATTAATTTGTAATATATGTAACGTTACAAAACTTTTTATATGTTTGTATTTATATTTAACATCAAACAATTACTTATCCATTAAAAAGGATATTGCTTAATATACCACTTATTAAAAACATAGAAGTACATAAATTACCAGAATCCATGTATTACTGTTTCATGAGAAGTACTACAGATGTTTCTAGCATAGTTCCGTAATTTTATATATACGGATTAATATAAGGAAGGTTTTCAGATTTGGAATATATATATATATATATATATATTATATATATATCTATATATATATACTTTAAAAAATTGATAATGTGTGGATGTCGTCACAATATAATTGGTGAACTTTGCATTGTGTAGAGTGATAACTAAAGCCAGCTCATACAGGTTGTAAGCCCTGGGCAATCGTATATAAGACTTCCATACACGTCTCTAAAACATATGTAGTTTATCCAAATTAAAATTACTTAGCAGCTTAAAATAGCACAGCATTTGTGATAGAAAATATTGTATATCAAACGAATATATTACGCTTGAGATATCAATTATTAAAATGGGTTACAGAACGAGTTTTTTTTTATACTTACGTCGCAATTTAACTTTTTTAGAATATTAACTTATTTATGCGCTTTGTGTAATTATGCCTTTTACAGTCTTGGAACTTTCGGAAATACATTGTATAAATATTTATTTATTCCTAATATCCAGTACAATTATATAAAATATAGCCACCAAGCGACGAGAATTCGGTATAATTATATAAATATCATTAGAAAAAGAGAAACAACAAAAAGTGTGTGTTTTTATGTTTATGTATTTATACATAGGCGCGTGAGTGAGATGAACGGTAATTATCATAGATAGAAAGTAGTAAGTAGTTTACTAAAGGACAAAATATATCAATAGATTTGACGAACATGTGTAAACTGTTAAAATCATGCGATTAATAACACTTTTCCTACAGTAAAGGCACGATCATAAGACATGTAAAAATGTCATTAATTAAAAAATAATTGAATAGATAGCGAAATATTTTTTTTTTTTGTATATTTTAGATAAGAATACATATATAAAAACTATATTTTTATTTTAGTAATAATCTACTCGCGTAATAAGAATAATGAAAACGAACATAACTAAATCGTCCATATCGTACACAACAATTAAATTTTGCTGTACGGGTCAAAATATTACGCGGAAATTAGGCACCGCGATAAACGCAAACATTAAGAAGTAATAGTTTAAACAAGAAAATTAACAATTACATAAGTTTTCGGTAACATCTGATAAATTGCCGGCCTAATAAAACGATTCTTTATCGCGCCCGTAAATCTCTCCTTCGCTCCCCATCTTTCCTAGAATGATGGCGATATTAATGATAACGCCGGGAGAACGCAGGAATTCCTGGACATAAATCAAAGTGAATAGGTGTTGGTGGTTGCTGAAGGTAGGGTATGGTCGTAAATTGTACACCACAACCGTAGATCGAATATCACGTACGGCATTATTTATAACTACGGAGGAATACGCGGGCCGATACGCCGTTACTGAAGAAGACAAAGAACTCCCCCAGCAGACTGCTGCTCACCGTCGGAGGACGGATAAAGAAAAACAAAAAAGGCTACATCTCTAGTGCGGGCCGTGGAGAAAATAATGATTCCGGTACAAACAAATCCAGCAAGGACGATTCCGAGGGGGAGGCGGAATCTTTCGCGGCAAAGGCAAAAAGAAAATCGTTTCTTGTTACCGAATATAGCGGAAAACCTCGCCTATTCAATCCGACATTCGTAAATGATTGGCGAACGATAAAAAAACCTTTAAAATAATTTATATTCTATTGAAATAATAGAATCGGCACTGCAAAAAAGAGATAAAGTAAGACCTTAAACCTTTTCTGAAATGTCTCCGATATCTCCGAAAACCTTCCCTTAAAACAATAAAACCCATCCGTTCGGAGTTTGAATAAAATGTAATGAAATAACTTCGCTAAGAAATGAAAACATTCTCGGATTTAGCGCCCTGTCTAGTGATTAATGATAATATATATTTCCTTAATTAACGTCCGCTAGAAAGTCTCGAGGAGCGGGGAAACGAGTAGTTCTGAAGAGGGGAATAAATACAGAAAAAAAAACAGGAAGCAACTCGGACCCTTTCAGGATTTTTACCTCGCGTTGGCTTACGGGCATTTTCATAATGCATGTCGCAATTTACAAGAAAAATGGACCCAATTAAGAAAATGAAGGGTAGATACAAACAAAAGTGAAAAAAATAATACTTACTGTGTATACACTTGAATCAGCGAATTAAAATGTTTTGCTCGAGGAAAAAAGCCTTTTTTGTTAACTATTAATCTTCACAGTGTGCACAGCTGCTGGGTGGCAGCTTGTTCGCGGAAAGTAGTATTAATTTAAATACCCGGAAGATCAAAACCACAAACTTTTTTCCGCAGGCGGTCATCCTAAGTAATCCAAGTAAGTCACAATCGTATTAATATAAATTATTATGTGGATGAGGCGAGAGTTGGGGGTCAGGACAGGAGAGTGTAGCGCTCTATCCTCTCTGTCTACCCCCACGGAGAAACGGCGTGATGGTAAATGATAAGTATTAATGCGTTTACTTTGCGAATTTGATACAATAAAACATTTATTTTACATTATATTTATTTCATTATGTTCGTACTCATTTTGTATTTTTTAGTTGAATAACCAAATAGCCCTAGTCCCACCTAGTCAGAATAATGCAACTTGCTTTTTTGCAAGCAAGAAGATTATAGAAATAATTTTTAAATTAGAATTTTTATTTCATATTAAATACGGGAAAGAAAAAATAGAAAAAAAAAAAACCGCTACTGTACATTATAAGAGTAAAATCGAATAGGAGAATCAAAGATTTTCAACAAGACCCTTAACGGCCGTTACAGATAGCCCGAGAAAGAAAAAAATAAATAACAAGACAGAACAAACAAAAAGTCAACATAGAGCTCTAGCCTAGAAGAGCGAAATTGAACATTAAAACTAAATTCAATAAAAAAATTCATTGTCATAAACAAAAGAAGAGTAATGTAAATTGCGTAGCCTGGGATGTACTCAATGTATATTATAATAAATAATTGAATTTTGTTTCACCATTAATTTACAACTTTTTTCTGGTTTAAAATGCCCGATAATTCAGATGATTCACGCTACCTCATAAAATTATAATTCATTTATTCCTGAAATTTCCAACGATTTCCAGCTCGAATATTCCATATCCGAGAGTAAAACGGAAAAATTGTTTTTGTGCCAATATGAAATGTATTGTACTTGAGTACCGGACGGTGATTTTTAAACCCTAACAAAATGGTATGCTTCCAAGAATTTATTTAAAAAAATCATTTTATATAAGGGTGGTTGGAAGATTTGGGCAAACTCAACTACACCAACGATTACTCAGGCACGAAGGTTTTACTTATTTAGCGAAATTATTATATAATAATATATTTCGAGAGCTATGGCTATAGATAAGAGCAGACGGTATACACAGAGAGCAGATTTTCTCTGTACGTGACAATTTCCAGAGCGGCAGCGACAATTTCTGTCAGCTGTCGGAGTACTAGATTATTTAAAGGGTGAGGTTGGAGTGTTAAAGACGACCCAGCATACATCAGAAATGTAATTTTATATATACACAGAAACCTTTTCAATTAAAAATAAATATTAATATGAAAATGCATCTAATCAACTCGGTCTTTGGAAATAGATCACTTTGAAATCGGATGTTTCTTTTTAAAATAGCATCGTCATCATCTTCGCATTTAATTAACTTATTATATTATTTACAAATATTTTTTTATTATTATTTGTTTTAATCTACTTATATATTTATTAATTACACCTACATGTTTCGGAAAAACCTTTCCATCGTCAGGGTGATTTATATTTGTCAAAATATCAAAATGAATGATATCTTTTGTTTTGGTTTTCTAAATTATTTTTAAATATTATTGCTGAAGTTCTTGATTACATAAAATTATTGGAAAATTTTTTTAGAATTGGACTAGTAGTTAAATTTAATTTAATAGTTAAATTTAATCGATTATTAATAATATTTTGTTTACTTTTACATGCTTTACTAATTTCTAATGATTCTAAATTATTTATGTGTAAAATAGAACGTCCGAAATCTTCATCAAAACCTTGATCATTTTCTAATTAATGATTTAAAAATTCAGATGAAAAAAATTTATTTACAATTATTATTGTAGTTTAATTAAGTAAATAAATATAAAATATATTTTTATTAACATTTTTTTTCTTCTTTAAATATGTTTGTAAATATGCTTACAAGTAAATATGCATTTCCCAAAGATGTTTCAGTCCAGGACATATTTATGTTTCATGTTATTGAGTAATGATAATTGATAATTTACTGTTATACAGGATGTCTCACAGCTAGTAGCAAAAACTTTACAATTGGACTCCTTCCTTGATCCTGATTGGTCCAGGATCAAGGATCCTTGATCGAAAATGTTGAAGCAACCGTGACCTAATATCAATAGTTATGGAGATATGCAATATCAAAGTTTATAAAGTTTTTTATTTCTTCGTTACATTCCAAGTGTACATGGCTAATATGTTTTAAAAATATTATTAGAAATACTAACTAACTAACTTACCATCACGCCGTTACCCCGTGGGGGTAGGCAGAGAGGATAGAGCGCCATACTCTTCTGTCCTGACATACAACTTTCGCTTCATCTACATTCATACATCTTCAAATGCAAGACGGTTTTTCAGGCTTCTAACAGGACCATCTTCCAGTATCTAGTAGAAATACACTTTATTAAATTTAACTAAAAACACCCCAGTGGGTGAAACCTCTTGTGGGGCAGTATATTGCTCAATTTAATAGTTTACGTCGTCTAGCTTGGCACAAATATAAGAAAATTATAATTTGGAAGTTTGCTAGCAACAAGTCACCATCTATTATTATATTTAGTATAGTCATAAATGTAGTCAATGACGACTTAAAAATACATATATAATTTTTGTGTTTAAAAAATAACATAAAAAACATGTTTAACAGAGTTCACAAAACAACAAAAAAAGGATTCGACAGACAGTACTCAATGTGAATATTTCATTGTTTATTACATTAACTTCTAATGTATTTACCATAACTGAGACTTTGTGTTAAATGTACTAACCTTAAAAGAAAACTTGTAAAGTAAGAAAAAAAAACTTGATTGTTTAACCGACATATGGAAATGATCTTGAATAAATAAGAAAATGTCGATCGCTAGGCGGTCGAACGAGAAAGAAACGGAAAGGAAGGTACGGAACCAATGTGCAGTATTTAAATTGGAAAAAATTCTCGGGGAAAATTCTACGGATTATCATTGGAGGAAGCCCTCCTCACACGCGCCAATCCGGTTGAATAATTCAATTTGTATGGCCGGGCACGGCGGTTATCGTAAGAATATGGTTTTTATAATGCTAAATCGATATTTTTGAAGCATCTTGAACCAAAGAGGTCAATTGGGAAAGAGGAAGAATTTTACAAGGGGTAACGCTTCCGGACAGGGGTCGCAAACAAATGACGAGTCAAAAACTGAATAATATCATAATGCAGAAAATTTTTATTGCTGTTTTTATTGAGGTTATTACGTTGCATCATTTCTTTCAGTACTCAATAATATATATTAGTGGTGTGTAGTAATGTGAATGGTACACCGGCGATTTGTTATGTTAATTAAGCTATATTAATTAATTAATTAATTAATTACAGCTCAACGCAAGAGGTTACAACTGGGAGTATTTATTTCATTTCTAAGTAAGTAAATGATATTATTTTGTCTCGAACACCGTGGAAAGCGCTTGTCAGTCACGGAGAAGTTTTACGAAAATAGACATAGCGCGGCCTTTTAAAAAAAAATCCAATAAAATAATAGTTTAATATGTACCTTAATAAGTGTGCCAATAAAAAAATATAAAAATAATCAATCACCTACTTGTAAAATATCACACAATTTCTACGTAAATTTTATCGTCCCAGAGTGGTGTAACACTTTAATGCTTTTTGCTTAACACTGACATTTTTCGTTTTTTTTTTTTTAAATATGAGTTTTTATTATTCATTTATATCAGAAAGTGTATGATAGACTACAATTTTTATAAACAATAGCTTAGATAGAAACTTTGTCATATGAAAGTAATAAACTGAACATTATTTACAATAATTAAGAAAATATAAGCATTAATCGACAGGCCGCGGCCAAAAATTCGTTTTCGGTGTCTTAGAAAAAGATCAATAGATTCTGAATATATATTTGTATGCAAGATATGTTTTCTTAAGAGTATAAAGCTATCATTATGATGGTAAAACTGTACTAAAATAATTAAGAAATGTTCAATATTAATAAAGTTATTAATTTTTAAATTAATAATAAATTTTTATGTTTTTTGAATATTTCAAAATGATTTTTAATCATATAAAGAGATGATTTTAAATAATATATTGTATTTACACAGGTCCTTCCAGTCTTTAACTAATTTAAATTACTATTTAAAAATAAAAATACCAAGTCATTAAATATCTCAATAAATGACCCAGTTGTAAAAACAGATTGATTTTAAAACTGCGTTTTTTTACGCATTACATACTTTGAATTTTTAAATAGTAATCAGCGTGTTTTAATAAAAAAGAAAAGTTTTTTTTTTCATAATAATTACGAATTTTACGTAGTTATTTTTTATCATAACAACGAATCCTTTGCAAATGTCACTGAAATAAAAGGTCGCTTTTAGTTCTTATTGTATTTTGTAACACGGATATTATCGTCGAAAGGAAGTAACAAAATTGACTAATTTTGCGTTAATAAAATAAAAACATTATTGTTAAAGCTGTTTTTATCACTGTCTTCAAAATAAAACACTGTTCAAAGTTCAAAACAGCAGGAAGGCGGTACACGAAAAACAGATAAAAATATAATTTTCCAAGTAAAGAAACAAGTTAAAAAAATCAATTTTACTATAAATTAATGTTTTCTTTACATTTATTTAAAATTTATTTTAGATATCAGATTAAACTGCATGATGATTTTTTTATATAAATGTATATATACTGATAAAATATATCTTAGTAGGTATAAAAAATGTAGGTGTAACTAATGAGTATTCACCTATTCAAAATTAAAATGCTTTCTGCACTGAATCTTAGGTAAAAGCAAATTTATTTAAATTCGCATGGAAAATGTCGTTATCGCTACAAAATATAATGTCGGTTATTTTAATGGCTGGAAACATTTAAAAATATATGTTTGATCTTATCGTTTAACGTGCAATAATGTTAAAAGTCCCTGCTTTTTATGTGCCCGCGTCTGCACAAATGTAGCACTTAAGCTTCGTTCGATGCCATTAGAACGAAAAATTGAATTATTCAAGAATTTGCTTTATAATATGCAACGGATATCAGAAGGGACGAGTGTTTGCGTAACAAGTGGGAAAAATAAGGGAAGGAATAAATAATACATATTTTTTATAAATATTTGTGTATCAAACGCATTAAGAGGTTACACCACCTTAATATTTTCAAAAAAGCCTTATCTTATAGCTTGAAGTTTTTAGAATAATTTGAGTTCTCACTCATTCAAAAATTATCGAGCAATTTGAAGCTATCATGGCAAGTGAATTTTAAACGAATTACATGATTATTTTGCATTTTTGCATAAATGTGTCGTTTGCTCATTATTAATTTTTAACATTATGTTCAAATTACTCTCATTTGCAATTTTTTTCTATACACATCATAGATGTAATAATTATCTCTTAATTCACTCAAACCCTAGCGACACGGTCATCTCCACCAGCTGCGCACGTCACGGAGAAGGATCTTTGCAGGACAGAACTCCGCCATTATGAAATTTTCAAAATATTTTGTTAATGAAAATATAAACCAATGTATACCGGATAATAAAACGAAAGTTTGTAAGTGCAATAGGAACGTCAATTTTTTTTAATTTGAATGTATTTTTCGATGCCTCAAGGTTGTGTAACCCCTTAAGTGCCTAGTATAAAAAATCTGTTTAAATATCCAGTTTAGTTAAAGATTATATATAATAATGATTATGGTGTGTGCTTCATTTTATTCACATATACGTATTAAGTGAACATAATGCTACCTCTACATATGTTATTCTTAAAAATTAGAACAATCTATTAAAGATTTTTCTATATTTTTTAATATTTGTTTTTGATTAGGACGAAGTTAATAGAGTTTATTACTTATTATAATTATTTTATGACATTGTTTAAAGTCACAAGTACGTATTTGCTAAATGAAGTATTATCAGAAGGAAAATTTCTTGAAAATTTTAACCACAAACGTAATACCAAGCCCACAAAGACGTTATAATAATGATTCGAAATAGTTTCATCCGGCAAACATAATTGGTATAATAGACAGGTAGGTGGTTATACGATAAAGTAAATATCCTAAAACCTTATTTGCTAGGGATCCACCCGTACCCGTGCGTCCGAATCGTAAAACAAATGTCACGTAGAGTGTGCGATAGCCAATGAGTAAGATTATATCGTAAGGAGAATGTGTTCTTGAGGTTAGTTCGGATTGAAAATAAACACAATAGGTAACCATGAAGACATGACGTGAATATGATTCTTGGAGAGATAAAATCCGCTTTAAACTTAAGCCTTATTATATTATCCGGCTTAAGAGTGGTATTGTTAAAAGGGGTGTTTTGCATTGTAAATGTTTTCTGTTATTATGGATTTATTAACGTCCGTGTATTATTATTATTATTTTTCCCTGTTTATGAAATGATTAAATGTAAAAAAAAAACAAGAATGTCACGAGGTTTTTAAAATCCCTTTGATAACACCGAAAAAATAATTGTTAGTACGGAGCTCACTCTAAGTATGTAGAATGCACATTTTTAATCATTAGTATTGATATTCTGAAAACAATACGCTATTAAAGTTACCCCAGCTTAATTTATTTAAAAATGTGAAAACAATTTTTAAACGTTTTTCTTTTTTAAAAGCGGGTGCATCTAATTATTCCATTAATTCCAAATTTTTGGAGAAAGTTTATTTGTATAGTCACGTCAAGCTTTATAATATTAAATTTTAATCATTATCTATTTCTTTCACTGTAAAACAAAATTAAGAGTATAGAAAGAAATATTAATCACAAAATAATGTTACATGCACGTATAAGGTACTGAAGCATTAAATGTTATCATCAAATAGAAAAAAAACTGTTGCTATTCTAACCTAATACAATATACACTGTACTTAAAAATATTTATCATGGTTTCACCTAGCGTGTTACTTGATTGTTTTAGTCAATTTATTGCAATATAAAGTTAATAGATATGTTTCGTTTTTTCTTCGTAATCATAGTAAGTTATTGCGGCGAAATTTATATGACTGTTTTCCAGAGTGGAAAGGTTCTGGTTTCGTATTCCGGCGGGAACCATATATTTTCGATACTAATTCAATGTATAAGATTTTTATTTTTCGATATATATTTTTCTAATTTAATTTAATTTGTTATATATATATAATATATATATATATATATATATATATATATAATTATTAATATATAATATAATAATAAAGTAAAAATAAATAACAATAATATAAATGTATTGATAGTAAACAGAAATAAATATTTATTTGGGAATAAAAATTTTTTTGCAAGCTTACAAACTTACTTAAGAACTTTCTTGTAAACAAGCTTAGGTTTACAAGAAAGTTCTTTCTACTGTGTCCCCAGTGTGGTATAAAGTGTGAAAATAACCTACATAAAATATAACACACTTTGTATCGTGTCTTGCTTGTGTGTAATGTGTCTTCCGTAAATTTAGCGAAAAGTTTAAATATTTGATGTCCTGAAAAAGAATTGTAAAGTAATTTATAAAATGAATACCAAATGAAGAGAAATTGTATAAAAATAGAAATTCTCAATATATTAAGTGTCTTATATTATTTAATGGACGCTTTTATTCCTAATGAAGTGGTGAATCCGATAAGATATGAATCAAAATAAATAATATCAAATATTAAGTAATTGATGTGAAGAATAAAACGACGGGCGAGCAAAACTCTTGAGTTCCAGTTTTAAAGTTCACGAGTCAGATAAATTATTTAGTCGGATAGTTTTCGTCTTCTGTACCGTACAAAACAGATTAAAAAAAAGAGAGATAATATATAACACGGGAATATATGGGGTATCTACTACTTAATAAGTAATGTTACAATTGTATTTTCTTTACTTGTAGTAATGCTTTTATAGCACATCTGTTTTTATATTTATTTATATTCGCTGACGAATTTTTGCGATAACAAATGAGATATCCATGCGCTCTTTTAAAACGAAATTGACCAATACATACACATAAACAAATACACTAGATTCAAAGATCATTCTTTGATTGATTTTTTTTACGTTACTCCCGATCTTCTCCAAATGCGAAAAATATCTGGAGTTTTAATATTACATAATAGATCCGTGCTTCGACCCTACGCTTAAAAAGAAGTACATATGTGCTAGTAAATTTGAAACAATCAGTCAAGTGAAACATATCAGCTCAATTTGAACGAGTTCAGTTATTCGGAGTAGGTACGTTTGCAAGTTAGTACAATTAGGAAACAAAACTAAAACCGATAAATTAATTTGATTACACAGCGTATGTTACTAACTACTTTAGGCCATTGTGGTGTTTGGTTTCTGTTCAATTATGTAACGATCAATTACGCCTACTAATCCTTCTTCTACATACCAACATACATACGGAACAATGAGCATAATAATGTTTCAAATACGCACAGCGGGTATGAATGTTTATTGAAGTAATCTCTTTTTGATGCTTTTAGAGTAATTTTTTTATTGTAACGGAAGTTGTAGCGAGAAGCAGCATATAACGAAAATGCGAGACCACGAAATGCATTTCAAATAAGTGCTCCAGTATTATCTAAATAAAATATTTTCGTCTGAATTCACAGCTAAAAAACGGCTGGAGAAAGATTAGAACCTCGGACGCGCGGACGGCAACTAAACACCACTGCTTCTCCCTGGCCCATCAAAAAAATATACTATTCTACAGACAGTAAAATCAGGGCTTAGCTAAGACTCGAACCGTTAATTTATATGCCTCCTCCGTGATTTTTCACGGGTTTACAGGCTAGAAAATAACGTATTGTCGACCATCTTGAATCGAGTACCAATCATAAAGATGCTCAATTCCAAAGCTGATGAATGAAAACTGTTTATTGAATTACTAATCGATTTAAGGCGTGTATTAGGATTTCATATTATTGTCGAAGTTTTCGCAAAAATCACGTAATTGTCAGATATTATTTTTCAAAACAAAAAACACATCGAATGAATGGCATTCGACATTTAATGCGGCTGTCAAAGGTGTATAGTTTCGTTTTTTTGTTGTAATTCGATAAATTGTTTTTGTATTAGACCGCGACTTAGGTCCGCATCCAAAAAAAAAATCCTTGGCGAAACGTCAGCAATGCTGTTCAGTCACTACTAAGGTCCAAAGAACAGCGGTCAACTGATAAGAACCATAATATATGGCGCAGTTGCACAATGGTTTTTAGAGTGCATAATGAAAATGTACTTTATAAAGCGCCAGAAATTATTTATTTGTTATGTTAACCTCACCTTAATGTTCAGTCAGATATTTAGAACGAAATTTATTTTTGTAAATGATTCTGAAACAATTCTTCCAATTTCTAAAATAGATTCGATTCATACTGGAAGGCAGATACAGTGACAACATTATATAAAAATATGATTCAAAATTTAATTGTAAAGAAAGCCTAAAAGTATATGGTGTCCTTAGGATCCTAATATCATTTATAAATAAACACTCAATTTTTATTAAAAAATACCGATTCGAAGTTAAGGTAGCAAGTTCAGATTCCAAGATAAGGAAGGAAGTTTATGTTCCACTTTTTCCCGGGTAAAAGGAACATGTGAAGGTCGAATTTCACCATCACGTTTTACACCATCTGCAGCGAGATATGCAAATTTGGCAGAATTAATCATTGTCGGTTGGTAATTATTTAAGCAAAACGGATCCAGTTAAGTGAGCAGGACCGCCCGCGCCGAAGTAGAAAGTAAGTACCTATTTATGACCCAAATGTGTCTTCATACTTTTTACCAAAATGGTTAGAATATTACAAAATATTTATTATAATCCTTATCACCTTAGCACCGATACTAACGGCTGCTTGCGTACAACGTGTGTACCAGCGTGCAAAATATAAGCTAGCCTAGTTTTTTTTTTAAATAGAGATGCGAACACAGAATACGTATCACATCAATATTCTTACTATTTTCAAACCAAGCGAAATGCTTGTGCCATGAAAATAGGATTAACTTGCTGGTCTGGAGTGAGATTCGAACCGGAGAATTTTGGATCACGAGGCGAGTGTCCTAACTACAAGACCAACAAGCTACTCCACCACACGTTTACCATACTTTATTACATTTCTAATGAACGTGCATTAAGTCTATTACTTTTCAAATGTGTATCATTTCTCGTTAGTAATATTTGCTACATTTTATTTAAAATACATGTAAGAGATATACGCAAAGAATATAAACAAATTATACAATACACAAAAAAGAAAATGCGCAAGTATACCCAAAACAAATACCGACTACTTCATAAATAAATGCATGGGCTTTTTTTTATGCAGCATTTTAAATAAATTTTGAAATTAAACTATTTTAAGTTTTCTTCTGTTACCGATTTATTATGCAACATTATGATACGCTGCAACTAGGTTCACGACAACTTCAAAATGTATCGTTGTTGTGGAAAACTTTATGAGAGCATTCCAAAATTATTTCTTTGGATACCAGGAGCATAGCTTAATGAAAAGAGTGAATCATCGGTATCATCGGGGTACCTGACGATACCAAATGAAAAGGTGAAAATACTTTCAACATTAAAACATAAAACATCCCCTACTATACATTACATATTCATACAGACGCACACGACTGTATGATTTTTTCTATTCTACTATCTCTTATCTATGCTATTTTTAATTGTCAAAATGACATTTTATGATAATCCCATTCTAAATAGTGCTTTAAATATAAAAATCGCGGAATAATGTATGTTATTTTTAAATTGCAAAAAAACTGCATATTGATTAATACCTTTCTACGTTCTCAGGTAGTGTGGAATGAGAATTATTATGTACTTCAAATCTCCTCTTTTGGAATAAGATTTAAATTGAGTGGAAAGAGCAAGGATACGCTTCGTACGGGAAATATGCATACCATGCTCCAGCCGGTATTGTATAATTTATATATTAATCCTAATGTACCGAGCCCTATGAAAACCATCTCAGGGTGAATCCAACTTGAATAAGTCAAGCATCAATCTGAAGGTTAGTGACCTACTCCTGCCTTGTTTCAGTGAAGTTACTCGACAGATATGGACACCGGGTAAAACTGGAATAAAATGGCGATAAAATCCAACCAACCGTTACGTAGCCTAACAATTCCAAACTGGCGTTACTAGTACATGAAAATCGCCTTTCCTATTCATGGATATTTTTTATTAAAAAAATGCAAGATTATGTTGTAAATACTTAACGTACAGGCTGTCTTAATGAGAACGAAAGATGTAAATTTTAATAACACATAATTTATTTGGAAGGGGCGATATTTTTATTAAAGTGTAAACTACACACATTCCGGTTAATATCCACTAGCTTGCCCCGGTCCAAAATACTAGACTTCCGGGGAAATGCCTTAAAGTAGTCATGTCCAAAAATATGGACTTGCGATCGCGCGTAATTATTTTGTGTATTTAAAAGATAAAAAAAAAATACTGATTACGATAAACATAAACAATAAATTTGTTCATGTTGTCTGTTTATTTATCTACGACAAACAATTTATTGTTTGAAAATAATGTTATTGCGGAAAATTCTGTCGCGTGACCGGCCGTTCGTTTTGGGGCAATCCTGACTAAAAATGCGGGGCAAGCGAAAAGACATGAAACACAATATCAGACACATTTTCTACGCAACTTGGCAGAAACATTTTTGCACTTCTGAAGAAATTTCCTCAATAACTCGTCAAAGCTCCTTGTTGAGCCAATGAATTGTTGCTCGTTTTTTAGCTAAGACTTAACAAACCTCCAAAGAAAGAAGTCGCACATCGCATGATTCAGTTGTTTCGTAAGCAGTGTGGAGGATTGCTGAATACTTCTGCTGACACATGTCTTCCAGATCCATGCCATACACAATGTACGCCTTTCACTGTCGCTGCACTCTACCGGCCACATTTTCAAATAAGTACGGCCCAATCACCTCGGCAGCCTAAAATCTGGTGAATAAGGATTCTCTGCTCGTTCATTTTGATGATAAGATTTTTTCATCACTTCTTGTTTCTCTAACGCCCAATTAACATTTTGATGACGCCGAAAATGGCGTGCCTCTAGCCACCATTGGCTTTGCCAGTGAAATTTTCAATACCGCCAAAATCGAGACATCCTATATACAATATTATCAAGAGATTCTAACAATTGAGGACAATGGCACATAATCCAAGATTCCCAGACGGAGTGGAATATTCGGAAAGAGCCCATATTCATCAAAATAAAATAGCGAGAAGTTTCTGAAACTCTAGCGGTTATAAATTACCCCCAAAGCGCGCGCAGAAGAAAGTTGTTGTGACGTTTCAGCGAATACAGAGAAAAAGTGAAAAAAGAGACTATATAAGAAGAAATACTAGTGACAATATCTAAGAGAGTACCTAAGTGCGTGATTACTCTGGAATGACGATTATAACGTGTTTTATAGACGAATGATTAGTGCGAAAATTTGTAAATTAAAGAATAGTGCTCCAACTAAACTCGTGTTCAGTGACATTAAAGATTTTGTTTGTCTCCCATCCCAACTATTTTATTCGTCTCCCATCGCTACGATCCCGTGACAATATTATATATGTAGTTATATTACAATAATTAATGAGGCATTTTAGTTTTATAACAGGGCTGCTTTTATTTTGACGATGGCGAAAGAATCGCTCAAAACTGGTCATTATCTCACCCTGACCCCATTACCAGATCTGCTTTCCGGACCAATTCCACCATCCCAACAGAATTTACATTACCATCCTTGATTTAACATTAATTTAACCTCCTGCCAAAACATTAAGGGTCATCGTTTTATTTCACGTGAAGTAAACTTTCACGAAAATTTGTAAATTAAAGAATAGTGCTCCAACTAAACTCGTGTTCAGTGACATTAAAGATTTTGTTTGTCTCCCATCCCAACTATTTTATTCGTCTCCCATCGCTACGATCCCGTGACAATATTATATATGTAGTTATATTACAATAATTAATGAGGCATTTTAGTTTTATAACAGGGCTGCTTTTATTTTGACGATGGCGAAAGAATCGCTCAAAACTGGTCATTATCTCACCCTGACCCCATTACCAGATCTGCTTTCCGGACCAATTCCACCATCCCAACAGAATTTACATTACCATCCTTGATTTAACATTAATTTAACCTCCTGCCAAAACATTAAGGGTCATCGTTTTATTTCACGTGAAGTAAACTTTGAGGCAAAAAATAATTTTATGTTAGAGAAATAAGTTTACGGGTATATATAACCGACATATTGACCGTAAGTTTACAGTTTTGATTAAGTAGTCAAAAACCAAAATCAGTTTTGTTTACGAACTCGTAATTTGTGATATTAGGTCCTTACATATGAAATTGACGTTTTACCGTACTGGCAAATTTGATCTCAAATATCTTCTCTTTGGTTAGGAATTCCAAATCCAAATTTTTACAGCTATTTACTCATGTATTCGTGTTTTGAAAATTATAATTCATTTGTTTTTTCCTCGATTGTTTTTTTCTTTGCGAGACTCAGTTTACAAAATGAAAAACTTGAAATATCGCGTTATTTACGAGTACGAGTTCCACCGTGGCACCAGTGCTGCAGAAACGGCTCGAAGGATTAATGATGTGTATGGCGAGGGTGCCGCAAAAGAAAACACAGTGCGTTTTTGGTTCCAACGTTTTCGTTCTGGAAATTTCGACCTGCAGAACAAGCCCCGTGGACGGCCGGAGACCAAAGTTGATAATGAAGAATTGAAGGCTATTGTGGAAGCGGATCCATCGCAAACCACATCCGAGTTAGCTGCAGGCTGCGGTGTTAGTGATAAAACTGTTTTAATCCACTTGAAGCAAATTGGTAAGGTGAAAAAGCTTGAAAGGTGGGTACCTCACGAATTGAAGCGAAAAATCAACAAACGCGAGTTACTTGTGAGCGTTTGGTGGACTAGTGCTGGTGTCGTTCACTACAGCTTTCTTAAATCTGGCCAGACGATTACGGCAGATGTCTATTGTCAGCAACGCAAACCATGATGGAAAAGCTAGCGGCTAAACAACCGAGGCTGGTTAATCGCTCTAGGCCACTGCTGCTTCATGATAACGCTAGACCACACACTGCACAACAGACGGCTACCAAATTAGAGGAGCTTCAATTTGAATGTCTAAGACATCCACCGTACTCTCCGGACCTTGTCCCAACAGATTACCATTTTTTTCGAAATTTGGATAACTTCTTGCAAAGGAAAAAATTCAACTCCGATGGGGCAGTCCAAACCGCCTTCAAAGATTTTATTGATTCCCTTCCGAATGGTTTTTTTAGTAAAGGGATCGATGAACTACCTATGAGATGGCAAAAGTGCATAGATAGCAATGGTACATACTTTGATTAAATAAATATATTATAATAAAAAAAAATCGACTTTATGTTCCTCCCATACTAAACGTCAATTTCATATGTAAGGACCTAATATAAGTAATTATTTATTTAAAGTGTTTTTGAATGAATTAAATAATAATATTGTAGAGAAAATGTAGTTTTTATTTATTTTATTTCGCTGGTAATTTTAAAGTATTTTTAAAGAACTTTTAAATAAACAAAATGAAAATACTGTTTTCTTCAATAGGGAAATTTCGCATATTACAAATAATGAAAATACATGAAATAGATTCATAAATATTAATTATATTCTGTGAATCAGTATGGATAATGTGAGGTAATGTTTTCTTTCATAATTTTTACTATAAAAATCTTTAAAAATACGACTCCATTAAGACGCATATGGTTGGTCGTGACGTATCAATTCGTTTGATGTAGTGCCGTGGTATTTGTACACTGCGTACCATACAATTGTGACGCACGTAGGCGGGAATTTAAAATGTTGAATTTTAAAATTAATTTTATGCTCTTAATATATACAACTTTTCCGGACTGTTCCTCCGAGCAATGACAGAATGCAGTCCTAGATGAAGCAAAAGAATAATAATTTTTCGTAGACGTATTTTCTAGACGAAAGTAAATATTATTCTTTTTAAAAAAAGTGAAAATTCCCTATTACGTTTTTTTTAATGAAAAAAAAAACAAATTTTTTGTGTGACCAAGTTGTCAAAGTTTCGAGCTTCTTCCCCGGAGACCACCAAACTAGTGTTATTTTTCACAAAACGAACGGCATGTTGGGTTTTTAAAAAATATATCACATGAATAAGATTTTTCAAAGAAAACTTAGCGCTCGTGTTATAAAAAATATGATATAAATATACATGATGATGATTGGGATGAGCATCGAACCTCGCTCAGTTACTTGGTCCATTAGGCAGGCGTACTGGCACTTAATCGTTTGCGATTGGAATGGGTACAGTATCAAAAAAATATTCACCAGAGCCGTTAAAAATACGTGACTCGATAATGTAATAATCGTTAAGATATTTACGCCCGATAAAGTTTGGGGATGAAATCAATACTCGCGGCGTAGGAAAGCCATTAACGGCGCTAAGTGGCTATCGGACTAATTGAGCGTAATGATTTCCCTTCCATTCTAAGAAAAATTGAATAGACGGATGAAGCACAAAAAAGATCGCAAAATGAGTAGCCGATTTGCTATGCCTTTGAGAATCTAATCAAATTCTAAGGATTGTTTGGCCAAAGTACTCTCTCTAAGCAGTCGCTTAATTGGATGTCTTTAGTATAAAGCTCCGAGATTACACAGATCAATGAAATACCAATAAACCAAACCTACGGCTAGGTACAAGTACACTGGAGGATATATATTCTATACAAGAGTAAAGCAAATCCTCGTTATAATGGACTTATTCGGGCGTGGGGTGTCAGTTGAATACGAAAACCCGTTATATAATAAAGCTGGTTTTCCGAATATGTATGTTTAAAAATTGAGAAATTAGTTAACGTGTGTAATTAAAAGTTCGAATATATAAGATTTTTATTTTACAGAAATGTTTTTCATAATATGTAATATTATACATCGATGTTCTCATAGATTTATGTACCTAATTGAAATTACTGCGCAAAAAAAAATATTGAGTGAATTTATAACAAAATAACTTATTAATTATACAATAACTAACTGTAACCCGTCAAAAGTGACGGTACTTTTACATGCCGGTTCCTAAAGAAAAAGTGTTTAATTATTTATAGCTGATACCAATAAAATAGTACAAACGACTCTTATCAATACATTTCAATTTTTTTTGTATTTCCCCTGGCGGCAGTAAATGGTAGTATTTCAAACCATGGCGATTGTGGCGATGGTGCGTGCGTAAAACTAACGCGACAACATAAATAAATAATTAATATTATAAATAAAATAGACATTAAAATAAAATGAGAAAACATATTCAGGTATCGGGAATCGAACCCGAACCTCCTGGGAGTGAGCCAGGTATCCTAGCAACCACACCAAATAGGAGATGTCATTAATTGTGGAGAAAATGTTTTTAAAGTCAGTGTACCTAAAGACAATATATTATCGTGCGTTCTATAATAATCTATTTTTAGGTACAAATGGTTCGCGTTTTTGCTAAGTTCTATATGTAGTCTATTTTTGAAGGGTCCCTCACATACGATGATGGCAACCTCCGTGAGTTTCCGCGTTCGAGTTTTCCCGGGGTTCAAGCCCCATCTCCGGCCATTTAATTTCGTTTTTTTAGCCGTGAATTCGAACGAAATTACGAATGTTACACGAAGTTACGGGGACAGACAGACAGACGGACGGACAGACAGATAACGAAGTTATTATAATTAGGATAGGCCAATCCAGGATAAAATTACTTTGATATGCAACAGGGTATTAATTTTCACAAACGATAAACAGACCAGAAATCTTGCTGTTAACTCAGAAGTCTGTTAAATCTAGTACCGTAATAATCAAAATAAGTTTGTTGATGTTATAATATCTTTTTAGTATCCAGTAGGTATATCTTTCATAATATAATAATCATATTAAGTTGATGTTATGATATATTTTTAGTATTATAGTACCGATAAAATCTGATATCAAGATGCATTATTACATCTGTCACGATGCTATATGAGAAAAGAAAGATGATCTTTCACCAGGGCAATAATAGAAAGTAGCTTCCGCTAGTACGTTAAAATAATGAGAGTTTGACCCCAAATACCGATACCGAGCATGGAAATTGGAAACCATGGGTCCATATTATATGTAAATATGTTATTTTAATCAATTAACCAATTTCTACATGCAGGTATTAAAATAATATAATGAGCCTGTCTGTGCGACTTTTTTTGTGAGCCTTTTTTGTTCGTCAATAGGAAAATAAATCGAATCATTTTTATCAATTTCCGGCAAAGTTGATAGCAAAACTGTAAACAAAAAAAGTGGACAGTATTCAATACTGGACGCAGATCGGCAGAAGATTAAAGTGAAAAAGTCCAAATGAAATGAGTTGTTTGACAAAGCTAGCCTGATCATTGAGTCTCAGGACGGGTGAAATGCTACTTATACTTTGAGACTTTTAGGTTTCATCCAGTCAGCTGAAAAATATATTTTGAAGTCATGAAGGAAGAACGAGCGAAATCTTTATGGGAGAGATTTGTGTGGTTTTTGAAAAAACTAAACATGATTCTAACTAGAATTTCTAACCAAAAAGGCTAAATTTCGCCAGCATAATATGATGACGAGAATTCTCAGAGAATACGAATCCGCAATCGTATAATTATGTATAGTAGTATTTTATTTAAACGTGTATAAAATGAAGTTACTTCTTTTAAATTTATGTCAAAATTTAAATATTTTTTTCATAACATAACAGATAAATCGTCTTATTATTTTTTTACTTGTTTTATTTGTTATGTTTTATTAAATTTAAACGTCGATTGAATGAAGATACTTCTTTTTAATTTATTCTGAAATTGAAAGTTTTTTTTTTCAACATAACAAATAAATCGTTTTATTATTTTTTTCTTGTTTTATTTGTTATGTTTTATTAAATTTAAACTCGATAAAATGGAGATACTTCTTTTTAATTTATGTTGAAATTGAAAGTTTTTTTTTTCAACATAACATAACAAATAAATCGTTAAATGTAAATACGTGCCATGAAAAATATCTTAAAATAGATTCTCAATATTCACAACTTCCAAGAGTATCTTTCACACTAATCTACGTAGATAAAGATTTGAGTCTATTATACAAATATAATTAAATAGATACATTTAATATATTAGAACATTCCAGAAATATATTTATAATTTATTTATTTATTTCTAATTGGAACCGCTTCGCATCAATCGATAAACTATAATTTTTTTTTCTTTAAGTGTATTCCGGGTTCCACAATGAAAAAAAATCACGATGTAATGATTTAGTGAAGAAAATTTACGTATAAACCGATTTAATCAGAAACTAGATAGATGGTGAGCTAGAAAATAGTGTTTAATAATTTCACGCAAGTAATGACGCTTAAAATCGTCTATGACAAATCAGAATCAGAATCCCAGAATACGCCACGCCATGCTGGCTGCATACCTGCAATGCTGCGATCGAACCCGTGGCCCCCGTTTGCACAGGATTACACGGACAATCAGGCGCGCCCACACCAATGTGTCTGCTGCATTCCCCGGTTAAATTAGCAATTGGACCATGACGGTATGCCCTTTAACAAACAGCAACGGTGCGAAGAATATCGTTCTACTCGCATACCTTCGGCATTCCATTGTTACCAGCGGAGCAACGCCGCCCAGGGACGCTATCATTTCGACCTTTCATTTCAAAATCAAAAAATCAATGTTCGTTTCTTCAAGGATGTATTACACTGCAGTAAGGACAAACATCCGTCTGCCTCATCTCTCTTAAGACT